>JAFMPE010128217.1:0-10411 GCA_024759925.1 Ficus religiosa
TATTACTATTTAAATTATAAATGTTTAGTCGTTGAATTATTAGAGTATTGGTATTATTATAATTTGATGTCTAAATTTTCTTTTAGATGTGATGTTTCTTTAATTTTTACTATGAAAATTTGGCATAATATCTCTTGTAGACGGAATGCTTTGATTTTTTTTAAAGCTATTTAAATTATTAGTAGTTAGTACATAAACTATTAATATTATTATCATATCACTTCGATAGGAGGAGAGGAATTTGGATAAAAACTCACATATATATATTTTTTTTAATTTTGTAGTTTTTAGTCCTTTAATCTTAAACTGAATGATTAAATTGTGTAATTTAACACATAATCGTCACAATATAACTTAAATTTTACAAGAAGATAACATAATTTTCAAAGATTTTAGAAGCAGTGAAGTAAAGATTTTGCAGCTCATGCAACTATTTCTCTAAAATGTTAAATTATCATGTAATCATGAATACAATGTTACTTTAATTAAATTTTAAAGTTCATTACCGATTTTTACGATAGGAACTAAAAATAAAAGATTAATAGGAATAAAAAAAAAAGAAAAAGAATTAATATTATATATATATTTTTTTTGCTGCTGAACCTTTAAAGTGAACACTTTAAAAAGTAGTGCGTCATGCCTTGAGATATGACAATACAATTTTACATTGAAGTTAGCCGTTGAAGTCCCTCATTTTCTTTTTCAGCGTTAAAAAAAAAAAAAAAAAATCCATAGCTGCAGAGGAGGACAATTTGACAACTTTTTTATTTTCTTCATGAAAAAATGATGGCTAGGCATTGGAAACGTAAGCACCACCCTAACGAATTGTAAAGAGTGACTTGTATTGTGAGTTTTCTATAATATAATTATAAGGAATAAGAAGTAAGGACAAAGGATATCTTATTTAAGTTTTTATTTTTCCTTTAATTTTCAATCTGTGGTTGTTTGATGATTCGGGTCAATTACCTAATCCCATATATAGGTGTTGCTATATAGTACCTAATTTTACCTGAAATTAAACATATTCTTTTTTCACCAAATGTATGAAAATTGATATTGAAAAGTTAATATTTAGCTAGTCAACGTTAATTGGCAAAAGTTGAGAGGCTTAAAAACAATTATTAATTGTATTTCAATACTTATCCTACCAAATTCGCCTCAAAAGAATATTGATATTAAAAAAGAGTATATTTTGGGTGACAAAACAAAATGCATGCAAGATAGAAAACCTACATACTATTGACTAATACATTTTATGAATACTAAAAGATTTTTTATTTATCATATTGTTGTTGGTGACCTTTTTTTTTTTTTTTTTTTTTTGAAAATTGAAATCAATTATGTGACCAATTAAGAACCAAAGGAATCTTACAATAAAATAATTACATGTTCATTATGACTTGAACTGAGACATGTATTATCTCCAAAGATTGGTAATGTGGTACTATACAATAATTGTCCATCAATATTATCATGTCAACCGATTATTACTGTCTTTTTTTTTTTTTCCCATAAGATAAATGTCCTTTTAGTTGTAGGGACATGGTAAGGACTGCTTCGTTGAAGAAAGAAACCAGATATGTTCAATTCTGAATATATCTTATTTATTTACTTAATTAAAAAAAGATCCAATCATTAAATGGTTTTTAGGGAAAAAAAAATTAGATGGTATGTTCCCCACTTTTTCCTCTTTTTTAAGACAAAAAAAAGATTTTGTAATAGAAATTGTGATCCGAGCTTTGGAAGCTAATGTGATCGGAGATGTCTGTTTACAGGTTCAAAATGGTACTATTTATTATGGTTCTCGTCAAGAAAATGATATAGTCCACTTTCTAACTAAACTTGCTATTTCTAGTTATACTTCTTCTGTATGGCTTGATGCTCTCCCAAAGTTTTTGAGGCGTTTTATTAAGTCTGACTTATAAAGTTTAAAATAAAATGAATTCCCAATTTCAGAAAAAAAAAAGAAGAAGAAGATTTTGATCAAATTTCATCCAATATAATTTTGATATAATTGGACATTTTAGATTTATGACGATGAAAAAGGGCATATACAGTACTAAACCCACAAGGCGTGAGAGAAAAGTAAATTCACAACTAAAATGGGAAAAAAAAGAAAATAAGATTAAATTAAGACGAGAGATTACAGGCTTGTTTTTTTGGCGGGCTGAAGTTGATATCTGAGCTAAAAACAATTAAAAAGCTCCATTTCACCTCATTAATGGCGTCTCCTCTCATATACTCTCCATTTACTCTTTCTTATAATCATTCATCTTCCCAATAATCCCTCCAACAACCAAAACCAACCTCCCCCAACGCCTCAAAACTCTCTCTTTCTCTCTCTAAAACTCTCTCTCTCTCTCTCTCTCTAAAACTCTCTCTTTCTCTGCTCAGTTGCAGAAGAAAGTCAGAGCCTTCGCAGTAAAGATTCCCCTGGTCTTTCCTTCCATCTCAAGCACCTGCAGATCCGCAGCTCAGCTTTGGTACCGTCTTACCAACCCACACTTCCACATTTCCCTTTTTTGTTATTTTAATCAACACAAACGTTATTTCAAAATCGAATTTTACTTTTGTTTTGTTTTTTATTTTATTTTTTGTTACCACTGGTCACCAGTACTGTTCCCTCCATTGCATTTTCGAGCGGTGTTTCTATTTTGGCGTTTCTCACAATTTTTAGCTTCGCATTACTGTATTAACATCTGGGCTGTTCCTTTTTCTCTTCCCCTTCCCGTCAAATCTGGGTTTTTGACGTTTTCTCAAAGCAAAAACTGTTCCTTTTTCTTTTTTTTCTTTTCTTTTCTTTTTTCCCCCCAATCAGTTTTTTGATCTTTCCCTTTTTGTTTTTCCACCTTCGGGTACGCATTTTCTCTTTTTTGGGCTCTCGGATTCTCTCTCTCTCATTTTTCTTTTCTCTCTCTCTCTTTCCCTCTCTACTATTTCTGTCAGGCTTCGGGTTCAGTGAAGACAGCAGTACTGGCATTGCCATTATTTTGATCTGGGTATTTTTCAGTCTTGTCGGTTTCTGAAAATCTGAATTTTTCACGGCGTTTTCCTCGGGACTAATTGGATCCGGAGAATTTTTCTCTGGGTTTTGGCCTTTGCGAAATCTCTCTCCATTCCCTCCTTAACGACAACAAGGTATTTAGGCGAAAACGAACTTTTTTGCTTCTCTGTTTCTGAATGTTTTCCTCGTTTGAATTCTGTTTATCCCGATGTTTGGTTGCTGAGAAAATGGGGGGAGAGAAAAAATAGTAAGCTCTACTCGTCTAGACCACTCCCTAGCCATTTTGAAGCTCATTCAAGTGAAGATTTTACTTTTAGCTACTTCCGAAAGCGAAAAATTTTCAAGTTCTAGTGCATAGCGAGCGTTTAATTCCAATATAGTTTGTGTAGCTTTTGAGATCTGTTCTAGTTTGAATCTGCATTCTCGATTCGAAATTGCGGGCAATTAATTGCTGATTTAGCTTTGAATTTGATTTTTGCAATGGTTTTGTCTTAGACCAGGGAATTATAGGACCTGCCTTAGTAGGAATTCTTTTCTTTCTCTTTCGTTGACGCCGGTTTTCTTTCATTTTCTGTAATTGTTCGAATTGATCTCCAAACTTCTGTTCTGTTTACCATTGTTTCTGGATTTTAAGTAGTGGCCTATTTGTTTTCACCGGTTTTCTTCGATTTAGTGATTTTCGAAGTGTTTATGAGAGTATGAAGTTATTAGGTACTGGTTAGAGGCTTCATTCTATAAGTTCTTCAAGTTGACTAATATACTTAGCTGGCCTACTTATTTTATTTCTGTCTTCTTAGTTTAAGAAAAATGCGGAGGATAAAAACAGATGCCTCGTTTCCATGAAATCACTTTCCGTCTTTGTTGAGCTCATTGTGAGAATGATATAGCTATTCTTGAACTGATTTAGAATGAATGGATGGGGCAGGGGGATGGACATGGAACCTTGATCACATTTCAAGTTTACGGTAGACGAGTTAAGCAGGAATGTCGAGGATCACTAAGTGGAAGTTTGAGAAAACTAAAGTGAAAGTGGTTTTCAGGCTACAATTCCATGCTACCCATGTAAGTTTTCTTTTCAACTTCTTAAGAAGCTTCTGTATATGAAGAAGAAAAAGTTTGAAGATTCATATCTGCAAGCTTGAATCAAATTTAGCTTTCGTTTCTTGTGACGTTTAAAATGCATTTTTGTTTCATGTTTGGAAAGTACTGTTTTGGTGTACGTTTGGCAATGGCAGACTGTGTAAGGCCTGACTGCCTTATTTTTTCCTCTGTGATTCAGATTCCGCAACCTGGATGGGATAAGTTGTTTATCTCTTTCATTCCTGCTGATTCTGGGAAGGCGACCTCCAAGACAACCAAAGCAAATGTAAGGAGTGGGGCCTGTAAATGGGCAGACCCTATCTATGAGACCACAAGACTTCTCCAAGATATTAAAACAAAGCAATATGATGAGAAGTTCTATAAGCTTGTGGTAGCAATGGTAAGTATAAATGACGATGTTCTTTCACATTTCTTTTTTAGATTTTGTTTGAATTAAGGATTCTTTTCAATTTGTTAAAAACATCACTCTGGCCGTTATTGCTTCAAACTGAATGAACTGTGTCTGGCTCAATCTTATTTGGTGTCAGGGTTCCTCAAGGTCTAGTGTCCTTGGCGAGGCTATCATCAATCTTTCTCATTATGCTGATGCATTAAAGCCCTCGGTGGTCGCACTTCCTCTTCAGGGAAGCGACTCTGGAGCCATTTTACATGTGAGGATTCCTGGATTCCATTGAACAGTGACAGCTTATATTTGCCTTTACAGTTTGTGCTTCTATATGCTTTTTTATCTTCCATAATTTGAGCTCCCATTAACGAACTTATTTTCTTTAATGCCAGGTTACCGTACAGCTGCTAACTTCTAAAACTGGCTTCAGGTGTTGTATTTATTATCTTGCTAGCTTTGTGTTTTATCTAGTTTTAATATGTTAATTTGTAGTTATATCCCTTTTCAGAGAGTTTGAGCTCCAGAGGGAGCTGAGAGAGAGAGGTTTGCAGTCAACGTCTGATGAATCTACTACTAGGAAACTGTCATCTTCTGAAGACAACCTCAATGATCCGACGGACAAGGTTTGGGTTATATTTAACCCTTTCATTTTGCTATATCTAAACTGGTTTATGGTAATTGAATGCAATAGATAGATGCAGTGTCCTAAAGCTCGTTTGCTGGCTGAAGCTATTTCTTAACAACCAACAGATTAAGGGTTGATTGGTTTTAACAAAATGTATTTTCACCGTAAATAGGTCAATTCAAGAGTTCGATTCAAAGAAGAATTGCCTCCACTTGAAGAGGTGGGCGCCAGTGAAGAATATGCAGACTCAGCTGTTGGCTTTGATGGTTCGTCGAGTACTTCAGAAAGTTTATGTACTGAGAAACATGATACGTCCAGCACCCATGAAGTTGAAAGCCTTAAGAGTACAGCCTCTGGTGACTTAGTTGGGCCGTCCCTTAGTCAAAGTCCTCAGCCAGAAAAAGGAGATCGTTCGGATCAGCGGCTTCTGCCCCATGGAAGCAGTGATTGGGCTCATCATGGCTGGAGTTCTGATTATTCTGCGGATATTGACATGGCAAATGTCTATGAAGAGAATAGCAGACTTCGAAGAAGCTTGGAAACAGCCGAGTCATCTATTCATCAGCTTAAGCTGGAGGTGAGTTCTATGCAAAGCCATGCTGATGAGATCGGCACTGAAGCACAAAAATTTGCCCAGCTTCTTGCTAGTGAACTGGCTTCAGGAGAACAATTAGCGAGGGAAGTTTCTGTACTGAGATCAGAATGTTCAAATTTCAAAGCTGATCTTGAGCAGCTAAAAGATTCCAAATTAAACACTCCCTTTACCATCAGAGGAACTATAGAAACAGGCCAGGAGTCCTTCTTACAAGAGTTACAACTCAGGTGGCTCAAGGGGCTTCTGGATGTGGAAGATAAGATTAAAGAGATCCAAAGCAAGGGATCGTTTGGATTTCATGAAAGGGACATCAGGTCCTTCAATTCAGACTTAGAGGCATTACGGGGTGTTCTGCACGATCTCAAACAAGGAACCGGACAGGCAATTTCAGGCTTGAATATGGTTGGTGGGAAGGAGACCGGAGAAATGACTTTGCATACGGCTGATCGACTGCTACCGGGGACCAGGTTGACTGCAGATTTTTATCAGCCAGATGATATGCTTCATTGTCTCGACATACCTTGTCTGGTGTCTCAAGAAATTGATCCTGCAGATGCTCATAGTGCAATGAAGGGAAAAGTCTTTGAGCTTATAAAAGAGGTGGATGAGTTGAAAGTTGAGCGGGAAGGCCTCACGAGAAAAATGGACCAGATGGAGTGCTACTACGAAGCTCTTGTTCAGGAACTCGAGGAAAATCAGAGGCAGATGATGGGGGAGTTGCAGAATCTCAGAAATGAGCATTCTACTTGCTTGTACACCATTTCCGCTACCAAAGCGGAGATGGAGAACATGCATAAAGACATGAACAAGCAAATGATGCTATTTTCTGAAGAGAAGTCTAATTTGGATTCTCTCAACAAAGATCTTGAAAGAAGGGCTCTAGCTGGAGAAGCAGCACTGAAAAGGGCACGCTTAAATTACTCTATTGCGGTAAACCAGCTACAGAAGGATCTTGAGCTGCTTTCCGTCCAGGTTCTGTCCATGTATGAAACTAATGAAAACCTCCTCAAGCAAGCCTTTTCAGATTCTTCACAACCAATCACTCTAAGTCATGATGAAGTGACGGAGAATAAAAAGTTGGAGGCAAAGGAAGTTCAAGCTATGAAACCCCCTCTGTGTCAGAATAGATTTGAGGGGGTTAAGAAACGAAATTTAGATGGTGAAATTATTTCGGAGGACTTGAAGAGATCTCTTATCTTGCAAAAAGGTCTTTACCAAAAAGTTGAGGAAGAAGTCCATGAAGTTCATCTGTCGAACGTACATTTAGACATTTTCTCGAAGACTCTACAAGAAACTTTACTTGAGGCAAGTGCTGAGTTTAGATTGCTGAAAGAGAAAGTTAATGAGCTTACACAGAAGCTGGAGTTTTCAACTGAATCGAAGGAGTTGCTGATGCTGAGGCTTCAAAGTTCTATGGATGAGGTTTGCCGTTTGACTGAATACAAGGAAGCATGTGACGTGAAGTTCAATGACATGGCTCTGCAGATCCAACTTTTAGAAACCAATTTTCAAAATGTCACCCAAGAAAATTTTCTACTTTCCGAGAAGATCACTGAATATGAAACACTGATTAAAGAATTGAGTAGTTGTGAGACTAAATATCAAGCATGCTCCATGGAAAAATTAGAGTTGGAAAAATTGTTGAAAAAGGAGATGCTAGAAAATGGAAATCATCAAAATAAAATCTCCTCTTTGCAGGAAGAGATGAGAGCTATGAGAACTGAATTTGAAGAGCTAGCTTCTCTACGGGAGAATCTGCAGAGTACAGTAAACTTTCTGCATGATAAGTTGAAGAATCTCCTCGCAGTTTATGATGAAAGATACAATGGTTTGCCCATTTGGAGTGAAACTGTCAGTCGGGGTCTGGAATCCGAAGATTTAGCAGGTACTGTGATGCGATTAGAAGAGCTTCAGCATTCTGCATGTGAGAAGATTTCACGAGTCCTGGAAGAGAAGGAAGATCTAGTGCACCAGAGAGACGAGGCTCAGATGCTCTTAAATACAGCAGAGTCAGATAGGCTTGATATGAAACAAAAATTTGAAGATGATATTCGGAATATTATGGACAAACTGGACGTGTCCAGTAAGCTGGTGCAGAAACTTCAGTCAGAAGTTGAAGCTATTGCTAACAGACTGAAGATTAGCTCTGAAGCTGAAGAAACTTATGCACAGCATCACGGCAAACTTCTGTCTGCTTTTGATCGTTTGGAGGTTGAGCTGCAGCAACTGACTTCTAAAAACAAAGATCTTGCTCAAGAAATAATGGCGCTCGAGGGTGTAAGTGAAGAGCTTGGAAGGTTCAAGCTGGAAACGGCATCTCTTTCAAAGGATAAAGAAACTCTGGTGATGACCTTGAAGGATAAAAACGAGGAATCTGCCAGGCTGGAAGTGGAGCTTAATAGTTTGAGGTCAAGTTTGCAATCGTTGCATGATGAGTTGGATGTGGAAAGATCCAATAAAAGTAAGTTAGAAAGTAAAGTAACAGATCTAACTGCCCAACTGAACGAGAAACATTCTGCGTTGCTAAATTTTGATCAGAAGAATGCTGAGCTGGTCCATCTCAGGCAAATGGTAACAGATTTGGAGCAAGAGAAATCAAGTGTATTTTGTACTTTGTCAGAATCTGAAAGAAGTCTAAAAGCCGCTCGGGAAGAGTGCTCTTCTATTTCTTCTTTGGAAGCAGAACTATCCGAATTGCATCAGTTATCAATAGCGTCAGATGTGAAATTTACTTTCACGAAAACTCAATATGAGTCCTATATTGAGGAGCTTTGGATGAAGTATCTTAACATAGAGAGTAAGCTCAACGGCTGTCTTGCTGTAGAAGCACGTCACATTGAAGAGAATGCTAAATTGATGACTAGTCTTGACTTACTTAGGTCTGAGTTGGATGCTTCCATTGCTCAAAATAGACAACTTCTCGATACAAACAGTGGCATAGTGACTGAACTCGATGAATTCAAGAAAAGAGCGGAAAGTATGGAGGCTACTTCCCATGTAAACACTAGAAAGCATGCTCTTGAGGTTGGAAGGCTGGAGGGTATGGTGGTGAAGTATGAGGAAGAGATTGATAACCTGATGCTCCTCAAGGAAGAACTAGAAGTCAAACTTTTAGTACTCAAATTCACATTGCATTCTTCCACCGCTGAAAATAGGACACTTCTTGATTCAAACCATAGCATAAGGGTTGAACTTGACGAGTTCAAGAATAGGGCTGAAAGGACGGGGGCTATTTCTCATGTAAATACAAGAGAGCATGCTCTCGAAATTGAACGGTTGGAGGGTATGTTGGTCAAAAATGAGGAAGAGATCGATAAGCTGATGCTCGTCAAGGAAGAACTAGAAGTCAAACTTTTGGTACTCAAATTCAAGTTGGAGGAACAGCAACCACAGATAGCCTTGCTGGAGGAACATAAGCATGAGCTACTAACGTTGCAGAAGAAATATGATGAGATTACTCACAGGCTCTCGGAACAAGTTCTGAAGACGGAGGAGTTCAAGAATTTGTCAATCCATTTGAGGGAGCTTAAAGACAAGGCTGATGCGGAGTGTCTCCAAGCTCGTGAAAAAAGAGAACCAGAAGGACCGCCACCTGCTGTGCAAGAGTCCCTGAGAATTGTATTTATCAAAGAACAGTATGAAACCAAGCTGCAAGAATTAAAACTCCAGCTCTCAATCTCCAAAAAGCATGGCGAGGAAATACTGATGAAATTACAAGATGCGATCGATGAACTTGAGAATCGGAAGAGGTCTGAGGCTTCTCACTCGAAAAGAAATGAAGAGCTAGGAATGAGAATTCTGGAATTGGAGTCTGACTTGCATTTTGCAATTTCTGAAAAACGTGAAATTATGAGGGCATATGACGTAATGAAGGCTGAAAACGAATGTTCATTGATAAGCTTGGAATGCTGCAAGGAAGAGCTTGAAGCGTCTTTACAAAAATGCTCCGAGGAAAAGTCTAAATTTGCTGTAGAACTTACCTCAATGAAAGATTTGCTTGAGAGGTATACATCTGCAGTGAATAACCAGGGAGATAAAGCCAGGTCCATATCTGATGAGTCAGTCAGCAGAACGCCTCAGGAGAAAAATTCAGTTTCAGGCAATCCAACATCTGAAAGATTTAATGCAGACATGATTCATGGGAGTGCTGTGAAAGATGAACTGTCGATTAAGTTCTCAAACCAAAATATTTCAAATGACTGCCAAGAAGTTGAATCTGCTTTTCTCCCTCCGACCAATGAAGCTGACGAGTCAAATGCACTCATCGAAGTGCAGCGAAATCAGGTAATTGTTTGTTTTGCAGTAATTCTTGGTCATTCATACATCTAAATTATGTGCATGGTAAAAATGTTAAGAGGTTCCATAGCATTCATTTGTATAACTGAGCATATATCCTTTTTTGGAGAATTGAGACGAGTAATGGCCGGTTAGGCAGTCAAGGGCTTTATCCCTGAATCTTCATCTGGAGGAGTTCTTGTACAACTCCTTTAGTTTAGTTATATCCTTTTAGCCAAAAAGAGAAGGGGGGGGGGGGGGGGGTTTTAAAAAAAAAAAAAAAAAAGCGTAGTGGGTTTATAATATTATCTAAGTCATTTATGACACCTGATTTGCATTTCATTGCCAACTACTTAGTTGGCAAGAATTGTTTACGTATTGATTATTGTTTTTTCATTTAAGACATGGAAATATTGACTCTAAAAT
>JAFMPE010128228.1:1256-11667 GCA_024759925.1 Ficus religiosa
AAAAAAAAAATTACACAGACATATATTACATATACAATAAACCATGTCCTATAACCATTGATCCAAGCACAGCCACAATCTGGCTTGCAATTTTCTGTGTATTGCTTTCTTCGGCTTGAATGTGTTCCTCCACATTAAAATTACCTACACATTTATTTGTTTTTTAAATTATGTTACAACGTGACGCTTGACAATTAACAATCATAAGCTAAATTAAATAATATTAGGAAAAAAATTTATTGTGATAAGGACTTACAGAAACTATCACATTACCTCTTTCTGGTCCATACCCACATCCCGCATGGATGGTCTCCCTAACATCTTGTATTGTGGCTTTATTATAGAACAAAAATTTGGTTAAGATGTCTTCTATGCAGTTCAGCACAAGATTTGTCTCCGTCAGGCACGGCCCGCCGCAGTAAATCTCGATCTTGTCTGGTGGCACGTGGAGAATGCCACTTGCAGTCAATCGGTAAGATTCTTCGCAGCTACTGTAAATCTAGTAAGGATTAAAAGAGAGAAAAGTAAGAATTATGTACCAAAGTGATAGGAGCTATAGGGGCATCGTGAGCCCTTAGCCCTGCATAGAGATAAAAGGGTGTGCCTCACAGTGAGTTATGCCGTGTTCATTTTTTATCTATTGCAGAGTTGGGAGCTCCCGAGCCCTCGGTTTTTTTTTTTTTTTTTTTTTTGGGATTTGTACTTACATATTTGTCATTGAAACATAGCAATGCTTTGGCAACGATTTGAGCAGGATCATAACCCACAGGGTGTGTGCCTGTGCCTGTGCCTGTGCCTGTGCCGGTGCCGATTTCAGGCTCGCCGATTTCAGGCTTGCCGATTTCAGGCTCACCGATTTCAGGCTTGCCGATTTCAGGCTCGCCGATTTCAGGCTCAAGAGCTTCTTCTGCTTTCCCTGTTGACTCCAAAAGGATTAGTACCTAAAATTAATGATTTCCAATGTATTACAAGCTTGGAATTTACCTGATATGGAGGAAAACACAGAAGCCAATATCCAAAGTGAGGATATTATAACACAAAATTTATGAACACTATTTGCTGATGCCATTACAGAAGCTTGTACGTACAATCTTGAAAGAGAGTATGACAGAAGTTAAACCTGAAAATATATGTAAATACATACATACATATATATATATATATACACCAACCGGCCTCTCTCACAATTAGAATGTTCTACATGCATGGTCATTTTCCACTTTTTAAGGAAGTGAAGAAAAGTTGGTGGATTTTTCTGGGAAAAAAAAAGATTATCATGTAATGAGATTTCTTTCTCTAATGGGATAAAATTTGGAGTCACAGAGAGGACTTAAAAGAGAGAGAGGCGTTAGAGTTGGTTAAAGTGCAAGCCACCAACTTTAATTACTTGTTTAGGAGTGAGAAGACTTGGTCCTCGTGTGTTACAAATCAAACCTAAAATGTTTCATTAGCTTCATATTTACTCCTAGCACTAGTAATTAGATGGCGTATAATTAAAGAGTCAAATTTTGGTCCTTGAAATAATAACATTAGCAAAATACTAAGGACACAAACTCTCATCTCAAATTTTAAATACCAACCTATGTGGTATGTGAGTCGTCATTATTTTATTGGTAAGTGGTTAAAACATTGACACATCAATTATTTACTTCTACTAATGAATAGATGATACGTGAATCAGTATTCAAAAAATTAGGATTAGAGTTAGTGGCCTTGACACTACTCATGACATTATAATGTTGGCATAAATTTGTATTTCTAGATGAATATCTTTTGGGCAAACCGAGAGCAATATATTTTGGGGGGAAAAATTGAATTAATTTTCCTACAAAGGAAAAACATCTATTAGAATTGGATAAAACACACCTTTAAAAATAAAAATAAAAATATATCAAACTATTGGAGAGTTCAATACTTTCTTTTGGTCCCCTTGTGATATGAAACTACAACAATAATTTTACAAGAAATTATTTTCTTAGTACCCCACAGAAGTCATTTTTAGAAAACAATAGAAATGCTGCAATTTCAAACGATATGAATTTAAACTTCTCAGAAAATGGTCTCATCCCAAATTCCTTGTGGTCGCCTGTAAACGTCATAAATTCTGTTTGACAAGGATTTGAGCAAAATTGTGCAACATGTCTTTTGACACTATTCAATACCAAGAAAATCTACAGTTCCTAAGGGAATTGGTAACAAAGCAACTTTGCCACCTACCGGTGCTTGTTGTTCCTCCTGGGGCCTTTGCACTGGTGCTAAAGCAAGGTTGTTTTTGTATCCGTTGAGCAAAAGACAGGTTGAAATTGTATAACGGTATCCAAAACCATATCTTAAGGATGCCAAGTTCATCTGTCTCTGCTCCGACGAAAAGTAAAATGCCTCCGAATTTGAGAAGAGCAACTCAGCTTATTGCACATCCTGAAATTACTAGCTTAAACTTGTGTTTTCTTTGGTATAAATTAGAAGGTCACTAAACTGGAAAGCAGTTATCCATTTTCCCTCGTGCCAAAAGAAAAGCTAATTCAAGCTGCAGAAAACAAAGAAAAGGTCTTTGTTAAGCTCATATATTACAACTCCAAAATTATGACCGGAATTTCAACACCTCAGTTTTCTGTATTAAAGTACTTGCAAACGTGTTATTTCCTATGGATTGGTTAAGGAACATGAAGAACTTATAAACATAGGACAAGCCAACAAATAAGTCTAAGAAGAAAGCAAATTTTTTTCAGTAATTAAAAACTCAATATCCAAATTATGCAGAGTTCTCTGCCTGAAAATGTGAAAAATCTTAGTGGAGGCTCAATGGAGTGGTCTTGGTGCTCTCAACATACCTATGAAATCGTTGGACTTCTCACATACGCAATCACTAACAAACAGCCAATTGTTTCATAGTCCATCAGCCTTCCAAGAAAAACTCTAACAAAAGCAGCACAATAGCAAAGTCGAGCCAACAATGTCCAATCCTAAACATAAGACACGAATTGCTCCCTCTTATTGAAACTCTTTACTATCCTCCGCGCCTCCTCAAATTGTGCTCGCCGAACAAGGGAGTCCAAAATTATGTTACAAGTATATGAATCAGGAGTACAACCATTTCCTTCCATAGATAAAAACATCTCCTTAGCTTCATCAAATCTCCCTGATCCACAAAATGCTTGGATAAGAGCCTTATATGCTGAATCATCAGGAACAAAGCCCAATTTCAACATGGTACGGAAAAGATTCTCAGCTTTCTCAACCTTATTCATCTTGCAAAAACTTTGAATAAGCACACTGAAAGAGAAGGTGTCCGGCTTTATTCCATCCGCTTGCATTTTATTGAGAAGTCTCATTGATCTTCTCATATCTCCAATCAGACACAAAGCACGGATCAATGAGTTATACGTAAAAGAATTCGGAGCGACACCCCATTCATTCATTTCAGATAAACAATCAAAAGCACTCTCTATCTGGTTTACTCGACAAAGACCATCAATTATTGGGCTAAAAGTGAAAATATCCGGTTTAAATCCATGCTCAAAGACCATCACCAACAATTTCCTTGCCCCGCTTAACTCTCCAACCTTACAACACCCAGAAATGAGTGTGTTAAGTGTAACGAGGTTAGGGCCTATGCCTCTAAGCCGCATATCCTCAAAAGCCTCGAATGCCCTTCCCATCATTTGCACTTTGCAAAAGCAGTCAATGACCATATTATAAGAATAGACATTGGACACAAGCCCATCTTTGAACATCAGACTTAACAACTGATTCCCCTTTTCATCTCTTCCCCCTTTATACATAGCTTCAACCAAAGCAATATAAGTACTAAACCCCGGCTTCACCCCTCGCTCGACAAAACTTTTGAACATCTCACACGTCTCGTTAATATCCAAATCCTTTATCAAACAAGTCATCACGATATTAAATGTTAAACTATCTGGCAAGTAGCCTTTCAATCCGGCTTCTCTCAAGAACTCGGCAGCTTCTCTTGCCATTGAATTATTTGCAAGGCAAAAAAGTAGAGTGTCACAAGCCGACTTGGTGTAAAGAGATTCCTTATCCACAAACCTAAAAAGCAATTCAAACGCCTTCCTCGGCGTCACGCAGCGAAAAACCCCATGAACCAATGACCTTATAGAAGCCTCATTTGGCCTCACGTTTCTGTCCTTCATCGTCTCCAACACCCCGAAAGCCTCCTCAACTCTCTTCGAATTACAAAAACCGTCGATTAGAATCGTATAAGTAAACACATTCGGAGAAGACCCCGCATCTTCCATTTGTTTCACTAGCCTAAGGGCTTCATCCACCACACCAGCCTTACAAACACCATGAATAAGAATGTTGTAAGTGAACCTATCGGGAACACAATTATCACTAAACATCTGTTGGAACTTCAAATAGGCCAAATCAAGAGAATTCGACTTCACCAACGCATCTATAACAGCATTATACAATCTTGTGGTTGGACCAAGACCCAAAAACGAAATCTGACCAAAAACTTCAGCACAATATTTAGCCAAACCCAATCTCCCCCAACTCCCAATCAAAACACAAAGAAAATCCTCAGTGATACTAAAACCAGATTTCTTAATCTCCTGAACCAGCTCAGCAGACAAAACTACAGGGCCGTTTCTAAAAAGGGCATTTCCTAAAACTCTCCGAACAGACTGATTCCTTGTCAGAGAGGGGTCCATTTTCGAAACCCATAAGTAAAACCTCAAAGGGAGTAATGGGTTTTCCTGGTTTTGCAAAACGCTGACGACAAACCGGGGATTTAAAGAAACTCTGTGGGCTTTTAGCTCGTGGGTCAGCAAAATGAACCAGTCGTTCCTGGAGAGAACTCGAGCTAAGTACTGGTGGTGATCGGAGACGCTATTGGGAGTGTTGGAAACGACAGCGGAAAGTGAAGAGGGTGAGAGAGAGTTGTTGTCGTTGGTCTTACCTGCTGGAGAATGCGGAGGAGGAGGAGGAGCTTGGTTTGGAGGTTTGCGAGATGGGGGGTTTCTGAGTCTCAGCGCAGGTGAAGCCCTGGAAGCTAGGGAAGAAAACCCTCTCATGTCATGTCGTGTCGCTGGAGACAGGAAGGAGATCGGAATGGACGCCATTGTCGTCGTTCGGAGCTCTTTGCTCGAATGGTTTTTGGGCTGGGTTTGGAATTTGGGCTCAGTAGCCCAGACGCTCTGGACATTGGGTTTTTTTTTTTTTTTTTTTTTCTTCAGAGAGAAATTTAAAAATAACCACTTTTTTTTTTTAATTGGCTCACGTGATATAAATTTTTCATTTTTTATCAACTTAATATAAATTTTAATTAATTTTAATTTAATTTTAATATTCCCGCCCTTAATTTGAGAAAAGGAAAATGAGGGATATATTCAGATAAGACCGAGTAGGTAAGATATCTCCAAGAAGTAGCGTAAGAATTATGAAGTTAAGGTACAGAAAAGTCCGTCTCCATTTGATACATTCCAAAAATGAACTATAGGCGGATACATTCCAAGTTAAGGTTTCTATTTATTTATTTTCACTAAAAACTCAAAATCAAAGACTCTATTAAAAGGATTTTATGAGAGGATACCTAAACGCATTTGAACGCTGGTCAAAATCATATTAAATTGATTTAAAAATGTATTTAAAAAATTAAACAAATTACATAAATTGATTTGTGAAAAAGTAAGATCAACTTTGTTATTTGTGGTGTCCTTCTCGATTATTAGATTAGTCAGTCTTAGATTTGTGATTGTAAAAGTGAAATTGAGCTCTTTTTTTTTTTTTTAGTATAAATTACAAAAAGCCATTTTTGTTTTATTTGTGAATTCTTATATCTGCTATAGAAAAAGAAGATAAGGGAAAAATGTGCCTCCACTTACTAAATTATGTTTCCCTCACTTATGAAAGCATTACATTACTAAATACTCTATGAATTCATCAACTAAAATCGAATTTAAATCAAATAGTACACATGATATAAATTGGAGATTTAAGGCATGTTTATCTCAAGTTTTCTATCTTATTAATTATCCTCCATATAATATTATGTCATATCAAATTTCAAAAAATACTAAATACTTTTTATTTATCAAATACCAAAAATGCTAAAGAAAAGTACGAATTATCGAAATAATATTGAAAAGATAATTCAAAATTAAAATGGAACAATAAATACGACTTTTAAAATAACTAGTCATTATCTTATCTAGATAACACCAAAAACTTTTGAACCATAAATATGATATTATCTTAGATATGAAAATAGGACAATGAATATGACTTCAAAAATAACTAGCCATCATCCTATTCAGATAACACCAAAAAAATATAGGAACCAACTTGAGTGCTCTTAGTGACCTATAAGTGGGCCTCATGTGTCTCGACGTACAATCTCAGTCAATAGCGTGCTTCATCAACGCTCCACTAAAAACTCAACTTTGAAAATATCTATTTCACAACTTCACAAATATTTAACCAACCAAGTGACTCAAAAACTTTACAAAAATTCTGCAGGCAAAAAAAAAAAAAAAAAAAAAAGAAAGAACCCAGAAATCTTCTCTCTTCTCAAATACCATGCAGAAAGAAAGCCCTCCTAGACCTAGTCCTCACTCCCCCGTAGCTCTAGTTGTGGGAGTCACAGGCATGGCGGGCCTGAGCCTGGCCCAAGCTTTAAAAAGCCCAACATCCCTCGGCGGCCCATGGAAAGTCTACGGCGCCGCTCGCAGGCCCAAGCCCAGTTGGTTCCCCGCCAATGCCGTGGATGGCTATATCACCTTTGACGCCACGCGCGTGGATGACACGCGCCACCATCTCTTAGCCATCGCCGGTGAGGTCACACACGTCTTTTGGGTGGCTATCCAGGTGCGTGACAGTGAGGAAGCTAACGTGACGGTTAACGCCACCATGTTAGAAAATGTTCTCAACGTCCTCAAGTCAGATCCGGGCTCTCCCCTAGCCCACATCAACCTCCAAACCGGCACCCAACATTACATGGGCCCGTTCAATGACCTGGCCCATTCAGCCCAACTCATCCCACACGACCCGCCGTTTAGCGAGGACCTGGCTCGACTTCCATACTCGAACTTCTACTACGCGCTTGAGGACCTGGTGGCATCGCACACGCCGTCAGTCACATACTCCATCCACCGCCCCTCAATTATATTAGGCGCGTCCTCAAGAAGCGTGTATAACGCGCTGTTAACCGTAGCAGCATACGCCGCCATATGCCGGCACGTGGGGCTGAGGTTTAGGTTCCCGGGCACGCGCTACACATGGGAGCATTTCTGTGACTCGTCGGACGCGCGCGTGATAGCAGAGCAACATATATGGGCCGCGGTCACGGATCGGGCCAAGAACCAGGCCTTCAACTGCTCAAACGGCGACGTTTTTATGTGGAAGAGCATGTGGAAGGTGTTGTCCCAAGTGTTTGACGTTGAATTTGTGCCGTTTGATGAGAAAGATGAGTTTGATTTGGTGGAAACGATGAAGGACAAAGGGAAAGTTTGGGATGAAATTGTGGAAAAACATGGGCTTTACAAGACCAAGTTAGAGGAAATTACTTGCTTTGCTGCCCTTCAAAATGTGTTACATTTTGATTTTCAACATGTTTGTAGTATGAATAAGAGTAGGGATTATGGGTTTTTTGGTCATGTTGACACACTCAAGAGCATTGGATTTTGGGTTGAGAGGTTAAGAGAGAAAAAGATTATTCCCTAAAAAGGTAAAGATCCAATAATGGGTGGAGAGGGTTTTTTTTTTTTTTTTTTTTTTAAATATTATATAATCAGGTGCCTATTTAGTATTATCTGAACAAGAGACACCCAATGTAGTAAAGGGGGAAAAAATGCAAGATACATGATGTAAATTTTCTATATAATAATCATCCTAAACTTGGATTTTTATTTATGATGTTAAGCATTCTCTTTATACTTATTCCAAAAAAAAAAAAAAAAAAGCATTCTCTTTATTCGAATATCTATGCATCCCTGGGGTAGTGCCTCTTCCTTTATGCCTCTTATTGGCACTATTGGGCTGAAATTGACCATAAATCATATTATAGGTGTAATCTTTCGCTTAATACTTTGATATCGATAATTGAAACATTTGAGGTTGCATTAATCAAGGATACACAAAAAAAGGGCTTGTTTTATTTACAAACTTCACCTTTGGATCTATTTCAATTAAGAAAGAAAATTTTCATTCTATCACGTTTGATTTCTATCTACTCTCAACCCTCATGTCTTTAGTAAGTAGAATTCACAAGAGGTGATTATCATTCAAGAGAAGTAGAGTCTTAATATGAATTGGACTATATGTCCCATCTTGATCTAGATTTATGACCCATGCATCGAGTAGACCCATATTTTTTTATATGATTTTTTAGTTATTTTTAATATACAAATACGGGCCGACCTTGATCCGTCGGGCTATAGGAGCCCGGTTTTCCATCCTTTGTTTCTATCGGGCTAGTCTGGCCTGGTCTACTTTTCCCTTTAGGCCCGCATCGTCAAGGCGACCTGGGCCGCCTTTTTTTTTTTTTCACCTCGAAAAAAACCATGATCAGCTTAGCACAAAAGCAAAGCATACATCACAATTTCAAAATGGCACCTTGAACATCTCGTTGTGCAAAGGAGATCCCTTTATTCTAATTGAGCTAATTCACAAAAAAAAAAAAAAAAAAAAAAAAAAGGAAGAGGTATTAACTATAAGCTAACTGTACCATGAACATGAAATTTCTATTTTTATTATTAACACACCAAAGAACTTTCTTTGAACCCTCAACTATGATCTACTCTTCCTGCAACATCACAAACCAAAAATGGAATAATCAGCCCAAATGTACTTGACCAAATAATATATGTATGTATCTATATGTGTATGATGTGTATTGTTGTGAACTGAGAACTTACAAGGGTATCATTGCCAGAGACACAAGCAGGTCTTCTTGGAGGAAGTTGTTGATGGGGCGTTCTCTGCATGTTATATAATTAATATAACTTAATGTGAATACATTTTTCTTTTTTAAGCAAGAGTGTTTATTGTCATTTGAAATCTATACACACACAAATATGTAATGACATATATATATATAGAGAGAGAGAGATAATTATACCTTAAGTTTTGGCCGCAAGGTTTCTACAGCAGCCGTGGATTTTTTATTTTCCCCTGCACCTTGCTACAGAATTGCAAGAAGTATAAGAACCAGAAAGGAATTGTTACTTAGAAAAAAAAAAAAAAAAAAAAAAAAGGAAGAACAAGAAGAGTTTGATATGATTTAATTAATTAATACTAAAACAAATAATAATTGATATTGATATCAAACCTCCTTCTTAGTCTTCTAATAAAAGAAACAAAGAAAAGAAAACAAGAATTTTTTTTTGTTTTTTTTTTGGGACTAAGCTTTTATGGTGGGACCACTTGTAACGAACCAAAATTTTTTATTTTTATTTTTTCGATTGTTTTTATTTGTTAGGATTTTGTCATCGAAGCCTGAAACAAAATCAATTAAATGCATTTTATTATTTATAATATTGTTGTGAACTTGTTAACTCCTATATTAATTGCTGGGAGTTAATACCTTGCATAAGGCCCAATCTGCTGAATCAAAGAAGGCACGTTCATGATCCTACACCCACAAAAAATATAAATAAATAAAATTAATTAAAATAAATTAAATTGGGGATCCATTTAAGTAAAGAGTTTCAATCGAGTTTCTTTATTCAAATTCGAATCTTTCAAAATTGTTGTCAGATAAAACACTATGGCATTTGAAAATCTATGAGTCTTATGAGAACTATGTCTATCAAAATGTTGTGAAAGAAAATAATTGAAATTAAGCAATTGAAAATCTCTATATATTCTTACCTTGGAAATCAAAGGCTTCTTCTTTGGCACAAGTCCACCGTATTTCTTCCCCATTGATGCTTCCTATGATTTAAAACCAAAAGTTTTATTTTATTTTTGGGCATTTGAGTAATGGTTGATGTTATGAAGAACTTTGTAGTAGTGGACAACCCATAATTAGGCCTGTGAATTTAATTTGAGGGTATTGTGTGTCTCTTTTAGCACATTTCAAGGCTCTAAAAGTAATTGTACCACTTGTTTTAGTTGTTCAACATAAAGAGCTATTCTATTATGTCCAGCAAAGACACTAAAAACTTTACTTTTCTCCCTTGTAAATCTCAACTAGGACCCCACTTGAATTATAGTTGACTCTTTGGAACCTAAGCCACAGAAGCCAAATTTAGACCTCAATAATTGATCAATTTCATAGATTAGCATGGATCAACACTTGTATATAGTCCAATTAGATTTTGTGAAGTAATTATCTTCCAATACTTATATATTATATGTAATTGTAGGTTTTATGAGACCAGCAGAGTTTTTCTGTAAATTCAATAAAAGAGAGTTTTAAGTTTTATGCAATTTTACATTGTCAGAC
>JAFMPE010128239.1:0-10410 GCA_024759925.1 Ficus religiosa
ACCCGACACGAATCGAACTTGACCTGCGACACGAAATTAACATGCGAAACGAAATTCGGGTTGGACCCGAAATTGACACGAATTTGACGTGAAATTGACACGAAATTCGGGTTGGATCCGAAATTGACACGATATTTGACCCGAAATTGACACGGAAAAATTCGTGTCGTGTTCGGGTTCTACGGGTCCAACCTGAACACGACACGAATCTTTCCGTATCAATATCAGGTGATCCGAAATCAACACGATCAATATTTTTCTAACCCGAACCAGTGAAATTCGTGTCGTTTTCGATTCGTGTCATCGTGTTGTAACCCGTATTGCCATCCCTATTGAAGGTTGTCAAAAAGAGAGCGTGACCGGCTCCGGTTTAGTCGCCTTTATCACGAGACAAATGCAAGATCCTCTTCTGTCCTTTTTTTTTTCTTTCAAAATATAATTTAAATATAAATATCTCTTATCTATTGCTCGTTCTGGGAGACTTGTGCTAGTGGCTCCTAAGGTCAAATATTTTTTATTGTTTTGGATGGAAGAGTTGGTCAAATATATTTTCTTATTCTACTTGTTATTATTTTTCTTTAATAAAAAAAAAAGATTAGATTTTTTTTATTATAGGATGAAGATTGGCAATAAACTATCTTTATTTGGACGAGGAAAATTATAAGTTAATAGTGTTAGTTGTTGCTTGAACAACCTAGAAATAATGGGTCATTCATAAATATGGGTAATCCAAAGAATATCCAAAAGCATTAATTTAGTAGTGCAATCATGCAAGTTGTTAGATTATCTTATCTTCAATTGAAGGCAATTACACTATGAGGAATGATGATTATATATCTCCAAACCAACCTCAAAACGCCTTTAGAAAAGAAGGAAACAAAACAAAAGAAATGGGGAAAAAAATGTCTCAAAAGGGAAATTTCAATATAATAGAAAAGGCTTTTTTTTTTTTTTTTTTCACTAACCTTAACGAAAAGTTCTTTTAGTGATTGGATTGATTTTTTAACGGAGTGGGTACCGTATGACTAAAAAAGTTTCCCACCCATATTAAATATTTAAAAGATAATTTAATAATTAAAGTGTCTTGCTACTGATATTAGTAGTGAAAAATAACTTTTTTTGTAATAGAAGTTTCAAATTAAAAGGGTAAGTATTCTTTATATATGATTATTGTTTTGTTTTCTAATTAAATTTCATTATCAAGAAAAGTATTGAAGTTGCCCCAAAATTGTTTATGTAATGAGAATTGTTTGATTGCCCTAGACTTTTGGTGTAAAAGTGTAAATAGATTGGGTAAAAGTACAAATAGGTAAAAGAATTCCCATCTGTAATATATTAGTCCGGTTGGTTGTCTTTTAAACATAACAATTATTGGGTTAACCAGAAGAAACATCATTGAGAATAATCAGATTTGGGTAAATTATTAGATATGGACACATAAATTGATTATCAATTAGCAAATAATACGCGAAGGTAAAAACAAGTACATTAAATTAGTTCGTTACAAACAAGGTGAAATCACTGCTGCCTAACATAAGTTTTAACCATCCCATTTTTCTCATATTTCACTAAATTCTCATATTTTAATTAATCTGGTTTGATCTTGATTTGATCTGATAGTAAAAAACTATATCCCATCAATGGGGTATTTTAATATCCTATTACAAAAATGCTAACGGGAATATAATTCTTCACTATATATATGATATCTCATATATGAAGTATGCAAAAATGGTATAACAAGGGATGCGAAAAAAAAATCCTCTCAAGATTTCATTGAAATTTCTCACTATTTCCCTAATTTTCATCCACCCTATGATTTGATGGGGTATTTTATACTTGTTTTGACTTATATCTCGAGGAACAAAATAGAGAAAATACTTTATTTAATATTTGTTCTTACAACCGACAGATCTGACCGAAACCGATAAGTTTTATCGATATCCAATTCTCTGTCTCCACCTAGAATGTACTCACACACATTTATTAAAGAAAATTTGAAAATCGAAATCTCTCTGTTCTTTTTGTTTTTTTTATTATCATAACTGACAAACATGATAGAAACCGATAAATATTGTCGATATCCAATCTTCTATCTCCGGCTGAAATGTACTCACACGCATTTCTTAAATAAATTTTGAAAACCAAAATCTCTCTATTCCTTTTGTTTTCCTATTTTTCTTTTTCAAAAAAGCTTTACACATCAGTGACATTGAGATGCCAGCTCCTTACACTACTTGGTGTAACAATTTTTGAATCACACATTGGCTTAAAACATCTGACTTGTCAAGAGTATAAAAGTGATTTTGATATTTTGTCCTTTTAACCAAAAATCAATGCCAACGAATGCAAGAAACTTAAACTTATTTTCCTCATTCCTTTTTTTTGTGTAGGGCATAACAAATTATTATTTTAATTTCTGAGTAAACTCATGATTAAATAAGGGAGGAAAAAAAAAAAAAAACACCTCATTTTTCCGTCAGTTTTTCCTTCCCTTTTATGTGTAGCAAACACACCCTAAATATACTTACACGGCTCATTTTATTTATGCATGTATGTTGAATCGAATAAAATTGTAACACCGCAAAAAACTTAGGCAGAGTAGTAATTCCACTTGTTCCCCATATAATAAGTCATGTGTTCGAGTTTTGACCCTTGTGAAGATCGAGGTATATGAGCAATTACTTTAAGAGGATTCTTATACCATGCATGGACTATATCACTCTATGAGATTATTTAGGTACGTCATCTTGTATTTTTCGAACTCTTCTTTAGGGGAAAAAAAAAAAGGGAAAAAAAAAAGATCTAGCAATAATTTCTCAATAGTATAATTTCATAACTCAGTCTAATACAAAAATTAGTGCTAAACATACAAATTCTTTTCCTAACTCCTTTTTGGACTGATAGTGAATTGTTACTTATACACCATAATAAATGCTAACGACAATATTTTATTATTAAATGACTTGACAGTCTTATAATACAAAAAAATGACAACACATATATTTATATATATATCAATTGATGTTAAAATATCATAATTAAAGTTATTATTTTTTGACATCATTCATAGAAAAATACACAACAAAATCAGAAAAATAAAGTGTTGGTGATGAATGGTGTGGTAAGAAAATAAATTAGTTTCCCTGAGTATAAAGCAAATTGTTGTTGCTCATTCAGAAAGGCCAATGTGGACTACATGGACAACATCTTTTCATGAATTTGTCCATCTTCCTTTATCCATTTGAGTTTCGAGTCAAGTAGCAATTTTGAAACACGCCGTGGCAGAAGAAGTTTTTATTTATTTATTTATCTTTATTTTATTTTTTTAAATAATTTTATTTTAAAAAAAAAGAATAAGTGTTTTTTTGGGGGCCTAAAGTGAAGTGGCAGAAATTGACTTGCATTGACGGGACTAACGGTACCAGTCCACCGGATAGAAAACACATTTTTTCGCTCTTGCTCGTTTTTACTCTCACAGCGGCGACTGTGAGCCAAAAATTAGGATTCAATACTATGTTTGGTACCATAGAAAAGAGGAAAGAAAGAAAGAAGTTAAAGGAAAAAGTGAAAAAAAATTGATTGAGTTGGTTGTTTGGGAAGAAGGAGAAAAGAAATAAGAGGAGAGCACAATGGAAAAACATCATAATGGTGGTCCACTTTTTTATTCTCTAAAAAATGAAGGGAACTAAAATCTATTTCATAACTATTAAAATTACTTTTGTTAATTTTAAAGTAAAATAATATATAAAGATATATAAAATAGTAAATATATAATTTTTTTAATTTTCTTTCGGTTCATGATAATACCAAGCATCATAATAAAAAACAAAATCTTTCGTTTCTCCCTTAATTTCTTTTCTTTTCATTTTTATTTTCCTTCTTGTTTTCTTTCCTTCTTATCAAACATTGATCAGGAAGAGAGTGAAAAAATATATATATATCTATACATACATACGTACATATATTAGAATTGGGAAAATTCTAAAGAGCGTAGCGCTGGAAAGGGTTTCCACGTCACAAGAACAAAAAGAATGCATTAAAGTTTCTAACTTGAACTAACTAGCAAGCTTGAACTTGAAAGAAAAAGAAGAAGAAGAACTCCAAGCCGTTTGTCTTCACGGCCTTTGTGGTGTTGGCGCGCTTCCCAACACCACACAAAAACAACACGAAGGGGGTCGTATGAGGAGGAGAGGAGAGGAGAGGAGAGGCGGCGGAGGTTTTTTTTTTTTTTTTTTTTTCCCTTTCCGACGGATCTCGGTGATTGTACCATCATCAAAGTAGGAGAGGCTGAGATTTTGATGCACGCGAAAAATGAAGTCTTTTACAACAAAACCCAGGTGTCCAAATTTCCTCTTTTTAATTGATTTCGTATTGTACTGATTGCTGTAATGGAGTTTCCGAGTAGGAATTTTTGTGGGTGGTTCTTTAATTGGTTGCTGGTAAAGTAGTTTAGGAACGAAGAAAAGATTAATTTTTTAATTGCAGAACTCTATATGTTGTAATTTATGGTAAGAGAATCTCACTTTATCTGATGTTTCAATTAGATTTCAGGTAAAGGAAAGACTTGTGATGATTTTGATGATTAGATTATTATTATTATTATTATTATAAAAAAAAAAATCTGGAACCTGAAGGAACACATTTTTTCAGTAGAATAAATGCTAAATAAACTTAAAGGAGTATTTGCTTGGACAGGCATAAATTGCTTCTGGAATGTCAAGAACTTGTTTTTAGTGTTATTAACAAAGAAGAGAACTGTTGATGTTGGTTTATCAGGTTATACTGTTGCAGTTATCGGGTTGGTGATCTTTTCAGCCTGTTTTAAGGAGTTAGGAATAATGCAATTTCTTGTTCTGCATGTGCAAACGATTTTTCGTATTCTAGATTTCGTATTGCCATGGCTTAAGCAATCTGTTTTGTTTGGACCGAAATGGATTGAGAATGCAAACAATAATATTGAAAGGCTAAAGATGTTATCTTGGCAGTTATCTTCTCCATCGGATACTCTCTTTTATTTTTTCTTCATTTTGCACCAACTGATTTACTATAATTAGCGCCGATATAGCCTCTCTTCTCTTGGAACATTCTGTTCATCTTAAGCATGTAGACTCACCCTGAAGTTTGAAGCATTTTTTTACGAGTTGGTTTCTTGCTCTGCACTAGCTAACTTAGCAGTTTTCTTGGATCTATAGGGTTGTGATTGTTTCATATTTTGCTGATCGGGTTAGCAACAGGGATATATCCATAGCTGTCCTAAGGA
The DNA here is from genome assembly GCA_024759925.1 of Ficus religiosa. Taxonomy (NCBI): domain Eukaryota; kingdom Viridiplantae; phylum Streptophyta; class Magnoliopsida; order Rosales; family Moraceae; genus Ficus; species Ficus religiosa. Next base: position 5,264 of record JAFMPE010128239.1, read on the forward strand.
CTTTTATAGCCAAATGAAAAGAAGAACATGAAACAAGTTTGTCAAAAAGAACAAAAACAGCAACAAAAGTATATGAAAAGGATGGTTCAGAACATGTTCCAGAAGAAACACATAATGGATCTTCTGAAAATGGTGAAAATATCTAATGGAGATTGTGAAGAAGAAAAGGCATCTCATGATGAACCTTGTGGCATTTCAGAAGAACATGCCAAGACAACAGAAGGAAAAGGACTGGCACAACTGAAGCCCACAAGAGTTCTTGAGGTTCTCAAAACTGTGTTCTTTTTTTTTTTTTTTTTTTTTTTTTTAATAAATTATTATCACTTTTTTCTTCTCTTTTACCCTATACTTGGTGAAAATTATCAACAAACAGTTTTCCAAATGTCTTCTGATTATTTTACTCCTTTCTACGTGTGTTCACAGGCTTCATCGGCTTCTGGTCTGAGAGCTCTCAGATATGCACGAGAAGTAGAAGGAATCGGTTAAGTTGTGGCTCTCAACAATGATAAAGGTTATTGCCAAACTTATTACAGTATGATGGAATTGTATAATTGCACTATGATGATTAAGTTCTAAAAGGGCTTCCTTAGATCCTTATTTATTAAGATAGTAAATCTTTTGTTAAAAAATAAGAACTGTGCAGAGGCTGTCATGTTGGTTTTTATCTGTCTCCTAGCTAACCTATGAATTGTAGAAGTGATTGATTTTGATTATTATTTACTGCATTTCCAGTGTCAGTTGAAGCTTGTACGAGAAACATCAAAGTCAACGGTTCAGTGGCGTGTTCAAAGGTTGAATCACATCCTGCTGATGCTTGTGTATACATGCTCACCCACCCAAAATAATTTGATATGGTATGTATAGAACCTTTTGTGTACTCATAATAATCAATTTTGCGGAAAATTTGCGTTTAGAGATTCTTGTGAGCACTTATGTCCAAACCTTTTGATCTCAACCACAATCATATTCTTTATTTGTGTCCGAGTTGCAGGTCGATCTGGATCCCTATGGTTCGCCTTCAGTATTCGTAGACTCCGCAGTTCAGTCAGTTGTTGATGGAGGCATGCTGATGTGTACAGCAACAGATATGGCAGTGCTTTGTGGGGAAATGGGGAGGTTTGCTATTCAAAGTCGGGTTTCTTATTTTTATATTAAAGTTCTTGATTGAGCAATGATTTTTTTTTTTTTTTTTTTTTTTGGGGGGGGGGACTTAATTTTGAACAACTATTTAACGTACCAGATATGGTTATCCATTGAGAGGAAAATATTGCCACGAAATGGCTTTGAGGATCCTCCTAGCTTGCATTGACGTATATTACTACGTATAAATATGTGGATACAGAGTTTTTCTTCTCTCCACTTCTCTGTCTATATCGATTTTCTTTCCGAATTTTCGTTTTGTAAACTACGTTATATTGTATTCTGATCTGTACCGTTCTTGTATTTACTTTTGCTGCAGAGCCATGCCAATCATTATAAGCGGTATATCGTTCCCGTGGGATCAGTCCAGATCAACTTCTATGTTCGAGTTTTTGTCTGTATCTACTTGTAGGTGGCCAAGTTATTCTTAATTATGTTCAAAATTTGCAGTATGTTTGTTTTCTGTGTCCTGTTGGTTACTGAAATCTTTACAAAACCCGGTTGCAGATCCGCAAGTGCAATGAAGAACACTCCCCTCAAGCTTTCCTATGTGTATCAATGCACCGGCTGTGATTCGTTCCATCTACAGCCCATTGGAAGGACGATCGCCAAGGTAAGCACAAATAATTGATAAAGCTGACATCCAACTTTGAGCTAGTTAATGGTTTAGATGAGTAAATTATAAAACGGAAGGTTATATACTTTTTATCCTTGATCCTTTATCATACCCGAAGGAGTACCAAGTTGCAATACCAAAAACTTGTGATCTTGTTTATCTTGAGTTGAAGGCGTTTGACAATTTTTTTACAATGTATTTGTTTGATCCTTGATGTTTACAGAACAATATTGTTAGTTATCTACCTGGATTCGGTCCTGTTGTTCCTCAAGAATGCACTTTACTGTGGGAAGAAATTCAACATGGGGGCCCTATTGGGTCTGCTTCTATCCATGATCAAGAATGGGTTTCTTCCATACTAGCAGATGTAAATCTATGAAGGAAAGATATCCTGCTTATGATCGCATCTCTGCTTTGCTAACGAGAATCACCGAGGTGCGCACCTTTTATGAATTTAGTGCACCGTTTAATTTTAAGAGGTTGAATAATGTCTGATTGTAGGTTTGTAATTGTCACGTTTAATTTAATGTGTATTACATCTCTTGCATTTGTTAAAGTTGTAAAATTTTTTATATGTCATTACAAAAAAATTTAAATGCCTGTAGCTCGTGAAACTAATATTTTCTGATGTGGATGTTTCTGATCTTCAACTGTTGTAGGAATTGCCTGATGTTCCCTTGTTCTTGAGTCTGCACAACCTCTGTGCCACTCTTAAGTGCACTTCTCTGTCCACGGTAATTTTCCGATCTGCTGTGATCAACACTGGATATCGTATCTCAGGAACTCATGTAAACCCATTGGGATTGAAATCAGATGCTCCCATGGATGTCATTTGGGACATCATGCCCTGCTGGGTAAGATTCTTTTTACTTGATGCTTGCAGAACGGAGTTGCAACTGATATAGTATTGAAAGTGACGGTAATCAACTAATCATTAATGTTATTGTTTGAAGGTCAAAAACCACCCAGTCAAAGCTCAACCGCTGGATCAACCTGGAAGCGTTATACTCGCTAAGAAGCTGTACTTCAAGTACGTCACTGACTCATTTCCCTCATTGACCCTTGTTACATGAGTGTTGCAACCAAAAGTTTTCTTTGCCGATATACATGTGTTTTACATTCTTCTTTTGACAGGCCAATTTCGCAAGAGCTGTTGCATCTCTCAGCAAAGCACAAGCCAAGAAGGTTGCTTGGTTCCTTCCAAATCCCGGGAGGCATTGGGGCCCAAAGCTCAGGGCGGGTCATTAAATCGCCACAAAACACACATCTCTGCTAGGTGAAGAGATTGTGAATGGCATTCTGAACCAGGAAGATGGTGAAGAACCTGAAGCCAAGCATCAGAGGACGGAGAAGCCGGACTTGGCTTCATGAAACAAAATCTGTCTTTCAGGTCTGTCGATGTGATGGAGCTGCCCGCAAGCCCCGTGAGAAGAGAAGTTTCGTTTTCCAGAGAGATGGAAGATGTCTTATGTCATCAAGAACTGCTCTATATGGTTCCATTTGTGGGCAAAAATTGCCATGGATTATGTGGAGCTGCATGGAAGAGAATTTTTTACGCAAAAATTTTAAAATTTTGGTACGTAATGGAAAAGTGTATCGTAAAATATTTTACTTCGTTTAAATCGTTGAAGTTGTTATTATTTATTTAATTATTTTAACTAAATAATCGTTTTAAGTTATTAAATGTGTTCTGACTTTCTACATATAACGTGCACCGTGAAGAGAAACGTCAATACCAACTTTTTTTTTTCCCCCCTCTTTGATTTAGTGAAGAATTGTTTTTTGTTTTGTTTTTGTTTTTGAAAAATTAGGTTGGGTGGTTTTTATTAGTCATCTAATCTAATAAATAGCCAATTTTTTTTTAAGCCAAATATTCATTTGTCATTTTTTTTATTCGGTCAATCAGTGATAGACTATGAAAATTGATAATTTACGTTATGATTAATCAAATAAACAATATTATTATGTATTAAATCACTAATTAATCATTTAATAAAACTAATTGATCATTTTAGGAAAAAAAAATGATGTCTTTTAACTAATTTTTAAAAACTTTAGTTCTTTGTTAAAAAATTTCTTAAAAAAACAAAAAGGTCATTTATCTTTAAACCCCTTTGTTTTTGTTTTTGTTTTCATTTCTTTTTCTTTTTTCCTTCTTTTTAAAATTGTTTTATTAGGCATGTTTAGCTTGCCGGTTATATTTATACTTCGTTTGAGATTTCAACCCTATTCTAACTTAATTGTATTTTTTCATCTTAGTTTTTGTCTTTTTTTTTTTTAAGTTAATAAATATTATAATTAGTTTTTAAAAAATCAACTTACTCCGATTTAAAATTTTCATTTTCAAACTGATAAACAAAACGCAAACTCAATCTTTCTAGTTTTTAGCATCCTTTTTCAGCCCTTGAAGATGCCACAAATTTGCAATTTGAAGGTTCGTTAGTCACATGATCTCCTCTACGCTGCGAAGAAGATGTCGTTTTCTAACGTGGACGACATCAAAATCAAACTTTCAGATAAGAATTGTTGTCCTTTTAATGAAAAATAACTTTATTTTCCGGTAAAATATACAAGCGTAACGTCGTTTCGCCTAAAATTACATCCCCTCAAATTTTGACCTGATAACACGAGTAAAATCCTACTGGCAGGTACTTCCAAAAAAAAAAAAAAAAAAAGAAAAGAAAAAATCCTGCTGGTAGGACTAATAGATTTCGAATTTTAAAAATGTTTTAAAATCTCCATTAAATTCTTGGGTTTCAATCTATTATTCTTACGAGATTATGGTATTTTTATTAAGTAAAAACCCATAAATGTTTTAATAATTTCTCCCAAAGTAAAGTAATGCACCACAAAATTCTTGTATAAAAGTAACAATGACATGTCGTTTCTAAATTATACGCAGGAACCACACTAAATTTTCAAATGCAAGGGGAACAAATACGACGTCAAAGTAAACGAACACTGGTTGACGTTTTATTATTACTGTTATGGCTCTGCCCAGAATCATCCACTAATAGGGCAAATCCTTATGGGTTATTTCGGAAGACATGGAAAGAGATGATTTTATGTCATTATTATCATCATTATTAAAATATGTGGTTTCCAACCAAAATACTTCTGTCATCATAAACGTCACTAAAATAAACCGCACATCTTTCTATTACTACAAACGACACTTTCGACCGATTAAAGAACAGCAAACGGGATGTTAAGTGCATATATACGACAGCAGATAGCAGAGCTTACATTCAGAATGCACGAGTCTAATACCCGTGTGTTCACGGGAATTAAAGAAAAAATAAAGTAAAAAATTAAGTATTATATGATAAAAACAGTTGGTTAAGATAAATTTTATAATTATAATCAATATAATTTTTCTTAAGATCTCTCC
>JAFMPE010128240.1:0-23721 GCA_024759925.1 Ficus religiosa
AATAAATAAAAAATGGCACATTTGAGGTGATTGTCGTTCATATGAAATTTTTGTCGCATTGCTAAGATGATTGTTTGTCCGTAGTATTATATTTATATGGTTTTTGCTCTTAGATGGCGACTAGCCACCCTTTAAAGAAGAAAAATTAAACACAAAAAAGAAGATTCACACAAGTAAAAATAACATATACAAGCACGGTGAACTGACTTTCAAACTTGCCCCAACATTAGGACATCCGAAATCGATGCCACCATAACTTCCGATATTCAAATCAACAAATTTCGCATATAAATCAGAAGGATGAATAATACAAGAGAAGATACAATCATACATCAATTTTTAAAGAATTTTTCTATGACAACGTGCATTATGGAAGAATCAAGACTCCTGGAAGACATATACCATCAAACAGCTTAGACCAGACGGGGACAAATATGCCAACTTCCACGATTTTCGAATTTCTGATGACCAAACGAGAGAGATGCAAAACCAACATTGCCCAGCCCATTTGGACAATACAACCGTTGTCCGTTGTTCGGTCTGTCCTCTAGATCATAATCGTTCTGTACAATGTTTGCTGCCTGACGATGGTAGGAGGTCTGGAATCTCCTCCGAGTCAAATTTCCCACCACCCAGGAGAGTCCATATTATATTAAACAAGGAAAAAATAGTAACCAAAATCCCGGGCTGAAGTAAATTTAGCCTGTTGACTTCAAAAGAGTATTTCCGCCGATACAATTACAAATTCCTCACAGTGAGAAAAACAGGCCACAAATCACCAACAGCAATCCCTTTTCATCTCCGTTGGCCTCTTGAGAGCCATCCACAGTGAACCGACTCCACTAGCAACACTATGACATGCATGTACAAATCTAGTTCATCTTATCACTGAGCTAGCTTTTTTTCAAAGAGAACCACACAATCGCATATGTCATCTAAGTTCACAATATTCCATTCAAAACTCTTTGATAATAATCGTACTGCCGTGTCCGCCATGCATCCAAGCTGCTGCTAATCAGGGAAAGCACCAAGGACACACATTGCTGATATGGGTGCAAAAGAAAAAGAAAAGAAACAAACAAACAAACAAATCATTATGCTAATTATAGAAAGGAAGGAAAAAAAAAACCGAGTAGAAGGATGGTGGGATGGTTCCCCAACCTCTTCTGTTAAACTAAGATGGAACCGCTTCCTTAGGTTTTGTATTGTACGTGGACCACCTTTAAAGCATGGGAAACCGGAATCCTGATACAAACATTTTAAAACAGTAGCTTGAATCGATCAAAATCAAAAAAAATAAAAATGAAAGTAAAAAGGGCAGGATCCAAATGACTTTTTTTTTTTTTTTTTTTTTAAGGTCACTGCAAATCACAGCCTCACAATCCTCTGCCGATGATTTTATCATTCTAATAAATCCCTTCTTCAATCTTGGGCTCAAATTATAACACAAATCACTGAAATGGTAACAGCCTATGCAGATAGCTTGACTAACTTCCACACTGGGAAGCGTCCAAGCATCATGACGAGCAACGGCAAGGAAAGATTGGTTTCTACAGGTCCAAAGGAGTAATGCACGCATACTGACAAGTTCAGGTTGGTATTACCTGCAACATCTCGACAAGAAGAATAATTCGCTCTGCATGCTTTCGACATGTGAGGAAGCCTTGAATGCATAAAACCTGGATTCATGAGAAAACTTGAGAATACGCCATGCATAGGCATTTGGTCTGAAAAGCATAACAAGGATTTTATCTGCTTCTGATCCCAAAAGAAGAGGTGGGGTGAGGAACTCTGTGACTACCTTAAAATAATCAAAGAACTCGCTTGGAACTCCCTCAGCGTCAGAATCCATCACCTGGAACGGTAGACATTAAACCCAAGAAAATAAGGAAACACATAACAAGCAGACAAATTTGGTACATTAATAAACAAGACAATAAGTGCAATATGAACTCTGCAAATGCCATAGAAGACGTAATAAAAGACATCCCTATCTTACCTCTAGAAGTTCACGAGTTAATTTAAATGGTGCACTTTCAAAATTAACTCCACCGGGTGAGTTAGACAGCATAAATCCAAAATCGATATGAATAATATGACCTTCTTCATCCATTAAGAGGTTTCCATTGTGCCGATCCTTCACCTAAGCAAGAACAGACATAGCACTCATGAGCAAGGACTGCTCTTCATGTTTTATTTTATTTTTTGGAATAAACAAGTTTAAAGAAAATGAGAACAAATAAAATCATTTCAGCAAGCATTAGCCCATCCTTCAGAATATTAATGAAGTACCAACTGAAATGTGCAAGCCATAACCAAGTAGTGTGCCACTACCATATGATCACTTGACATGAATAAAATATACACGTTTGATAGAAATATGAAGCTTATTCTATGACTCTATCCAACCCAATACTATCCTAAGTGCTTCATGATGAACTTGATAATAATTATTGATCCCTCTTAAAATGAACCATGTAATGGCCTATTTCCTTTTGGTGTGTCTTTGAGATTGGTCTTTAAACTACACCATCGTAATGGCCTATTTATAAGTGCTCTGTCAGAGACACGGAGCGAGGAGGAAGGGTAGGATACCTGTAGAAGGTAACACACGAGGGAATATCCAGCCATACTCTCAACGAAATTTCTCTGCATGGAAAAAGATTAAAAAAGTAATTGATAACCAGTGTCCTAAAACCTTACCCATAAACAAATTTTGAATTAGACAATTCTCAATCTCAATATTAAATATTAAAGATTATCAAAACGGGCATTATTGCATTTACTCCAAGTGATTCCAGCTCTCCGGTTTCAGAATAAAAAGTTCACGACCCACATGGTAATAGTAATCATTTGTCTGGAATGGAGTACTAAAAGATTCCACTGTATAATCTGAAGGATACCACTTTCAGTTAATTACCTGGGCAAGCTTAAAACTTGGAGAATTTTCTTGGTACTTGGCAACAAAGAAATCACGTAGGCTTGTGATGTTGGGATATCGACTTTTAATAGAATGAAGTGAAGCCTGAAAACAGTAAAATAATACAAAAGGCTTAGCTAAAACTTGAAAGCCAGTTACTTGAAGAAAAGGATAGCGCATGCTCACTGTATCTGGGATTGTTTCGATTAGAGCTGTGTAGGAAGAAGTAGCCAAGACTTCATAAGGGCGCAACCACAGGGGGAGACCTGCTTCTTGGAATATATCTAGCACCGAGGTAAATTACTTTTGGCTTCAACATAGCAACATAGACGGGGAATAAAATATATAACTATGTATATTGGACAAGAAACAATTTCTGCAATGGGTTTTAACAGTATCCTCTTGGTCTTAGTTTCACCTTCGGTTAAGTTCTGATGACAGTTTACATCGTGAAGGACAGAAAATTGGGTTAAATATCAAATCAGCACAAATGAAAGGGGTAAAGAAATAGGATTATTTTAAGAGTTTGTCATGTTATGTTTTCTATTTTAATCTCATTGTGATATCAACACGAACATGAAAGGGGTTCCATACCAATGCTTCAAGAGAGTAGTAACCAATATGGAAATAAAATAGAAAAGAGAAGACGATCCAGAACAAAAGAGATAAAGGAAGAAGAAGAACCAATGCCCTGAACAAACATCATAATTAGTAAAAAGCCACCCACCATAAAAGTGTGAAATAAGTTGCACGGCTAGGTGTTCCTGCCTACAATCATCACCACTCTTCACAATTACCTACATTAAACAAGCAAGAAAATATTGTTATAATTCCCATAGACACTGGCACTGACGAAAATACAGTTTACATGCTGAAGAATATGCCCCAAACTTTACAGCAAAAACCAAGTCATGCCAGACTCCCAACAAGCACAAAGTGCAATAAAAAGTAATCGTGAACCTTGATGACAATCAACTAAAAGATTGTCAAGAGAGACATATTTTGCATTAAATACTCTCAATAAGTAAGTTTTTCTGCATTTCAGATTAGCTTTTAAAAAATTAATGGGGTTAACATTGCTATGAGTCTGGATTTCTCCTCACTTTAACCTGGAACTGCATTCTCAAAATAAATATACTAGAATGAGACTGATCAACTAGCAAACAATTATCAATCTGCCCTGACTGTCAACCGCATTTCTCCTATCAAATATGCATGTGCACACAGACGTATATTATGCATTTGGGGTCGATTGTACAATCAGCAGAAACTTTTTTCTTTTAATACTAAACGCAACTTTATTAAAAGGAAAGGAAGAAAAGAATAAAGGGAAACAAGAGGACAAGCAGCACTCAAGTGCCAAAAAGAAAGTACATTGGAAACCAAAAGAGGAAAAAGAAGCGAAAACAGAAGCAAAATTTAGTAGCAGTAAAAGAAAAGAGTTCCATCATTTTTGGACTTACAGAACGCAAGTCCCAACCAGGTAATATTCCATAGACTGAAGCTTTGCGTATTCTCTCTTTTTTCAGTTCCCACAGTTCACCAGACAATGCATCACTAGCTTTGGGAGTAGCACCATTTACCTGTGACAAGTACGAAACTTAAGATTAAAAAGCCAAAAGTGCCCCTGCCCATCAAAAAGAAAAAAATTTCAGCTTTTATAAACATTCACCCTAGGTTGTGCATCTGATGAATCCTGACCAGCCCCCTTCAATGGTAGTCCAGGAGGTGCTTCTCCTTTTGCTGCTGCAGCCTGAATATAGGAATTTGAAGCGTTGTCAACAGTCAATATTCTTTAAAAGAATTTGTACCATTTAATGCCACATGAACTTAAAAATTAAAAAAGAGACAAATATAGGTCCATAGAGAAAAAATTCAAGTTTGTTGCAACTTGCAAACTGTTTAAAAAAACAAAAAAAAAAAAACAAGAAAAAAAACAAGAAAACCAAAAAAAAACAAAACAAAAACAAAAACAAGAAAACAAAAAAAAAAAAAACAAAACAAAAACAAAAACAAAAACAAGAAAACAAAAAAACCAAAACAAAAAAGGAACAAAAACAAAAACAAAAACAGGAACAAAAACAAAACAAGAACAAAAACAAAAACAAGCCAACAAAAAAACAAAAAAACAAAAAAAACAAAAAGAAAAGCGTACCAACACAAACTAAGTGGAATTTCAAGTGAATTTAAAAGACATTTATATTATTTTCGTCAACAGAAGTGCCAAATTTAGGCAAGCAAATGAAACCCCATCCTCCTATAAAGTCATTTTGACACCGCTACTCGAAATCATTAAACAAGAGGAATCTGTAACCAGTACCAGACGATCACAGTTTATTATACTTCTAATGTCAAATGGTACTTATTTTCACCCAAACACTCACCTTTACTTCCTCGATAGCCACAGTGCTTGGAACACGACGATGTTCCTTCCGACGACATGGACCTTGATCCTCAATGTCGTCCATTCTAAGACCAGGCTCTGCTGTCAGCACTACCCTTACCCACTCCAAGTCACAACCATGTGCTGCATCCTCTCCTCTTCGACAGCTCTTAGATAAAATCTGAAAGGACTTGGTACTAGTGCAATGGGCCGAGTGTGAACTGAATATTTCACTATCCCCTGAATGTCTGTGAAATTGCTTTTCCACAGAGAGTTTCACATTAACAAATTTGACTTTTGCCTCTGGCTTATGAGCCATGGCCTGATCGATAGCTAAAGCAGTAGAACTCGACATCCTATCATTACTATTGCGGTACGCCTCTTGAACAGTCCATAATGGATACGCCCAAGGAGGTGGCTTTGGCAGTAGTGCATCTCCATTTGCTAAGGGGATTCCTCCTCTAGAAAGCTTTTGAGAACTGGATGAGTCTCTTGGGTTGCTGAAATATTTATCATTTTTTTTATTGGGAGGAAGAGATGCACATGAGTTTAAATAGTTTCAAAAGTGAGCTTTTCAAGAAATCTTTTCACACTTTAATAACAATAACAACCAGAATCGGAAACTAAAGCTTTTTACAAGTCATTTGAAAAGGTAATGGCATAAATACCTAGGAGTTTCACTTTTCAAGACCTCCACACAGATCAGGTATGGTGCTTTCTCCCTAGAATTCAAAAGAACAGCTTCATCTTCAGGTATATGAACCACACGGTACATTCCCTTTCCCATTGGAAAGCCAATTCCTAGCAAATAAAATCAGAAAAGTCAAAACAAGGTTGCAGTAAACTCCATCTTAAAACATTTCAAAAGCATACAATTATATGTAAATAATCATATGCTAATAGTTATTTGTAATCATATATATTCAAACCTTGAAAGAGAATCTAATAAAACCAAGCATGTAACCTATAAAGTTCATTTCTTAAAATAGCAAATATATATATGGAGGTGACATCAGGCATTTTCATGTTTTAACCTAACACAAACTTAAAGCGGGAAAAACAGATATTTAAATGTTTCTTTCTCAAACTAGCATAGAAGCCATGAAATTTCTTATGCTCTTTATTCTTGTGAAAGTTATCAACATTTTGGACAATAGATGACTTCCCAAAAAAAAAAAAAAAAATCAGGTAACTGATACTTGATTGCATTGTGCCAATAAATATTTCAGGCCATGATCATAAATGGCTAAATGAGTACCTCCACATTTTTGGGCCTCAGCTAGATGCTGATTGGTCTCTGCAAGTGACTAGAATCATAGGAAACAGAAACAAAGTCAGAAAAATTCAAAAACCATGCACGTCATTAACATATTTCGAATAAGCCTGGTAAAGCATAAATAACCTCACGAAGAGCACTTTTGCGATCTTCAATTGGAAATATATCCACCAAGCCATATGATGTCTCGCATAATGACTGCACAAAGTCCAACGATTCATGGTAAGCCCCTTTACGGAACTGGGATGCAGAATAAGTTGGAAGCGGGGGTTTCGCATTTGACTTCTCATCCTGTTGCCTAGGCGAACCAGGATGCTTCTGCCAGATCAAAAGGTACAATTAAAAATTAACTTAATCAATTATAAGACAAGCAGGTATCCAGTTCTTTGAAATGGCTTCAGCCAATGAGGAAGGATCAACCAAATATGGCATGGCTTCCCAAATTACTTAAGATCAGAAATGATCGCGGAGAAGGAGGATAAGAACTCGAACCACTACATTACATGATCTAATGAATTGTGCACAAGCAGAGCATATAAGCTAAAAGTTGAATCAACACATTTTCTAAAGAAGTCAAAAGTATGCTACCCAACTTGTAAAATCATCCGTGTTCCGTGTTCCGTGAATCAACACTTTTTCTCACATATTGGAGACAAGGTATTGATTTCATATAGCCATGTCCTCAATTTCATTTACAACTAAAAGCCATTTAACTTATTACTGATCTCTTATTCGCATCTCCATACACCATTCATATGGCTTATATGTTACCAGGTAATTAAACCCCATAAGAGTTATTCCCGTTTTGTTTGGTTATTACCATTTCATAAAGCTATGATACAATAAGCCTAGCAACAACATTGAAAATGGGGTTCTCATCTTCCATTGAACATTGCTTTCTAATAGTCCTAACGCTAACTGCTAAGTCATCTTCCATTGAACATTGCTTTCTAATAGTCCTAACGCTAACTGCTAAGTTCCTTATCCACTCCCATTGAACAAACAGGACGTGGGGAAAATTTTTTTTCTGCAAGTACATATGACTTCAAACTTCTAGTCGTGGATTAAAAGACTATATATACATTTACCCTTTCAAAACTCATTCCAAACCCCAACCCTACTCCAAAGATAACAAAGCCCATTTATTAGCATTTGTGTAACTCAACTTCAGCAGAGTTAATGCCTATAATTGCTATGGATTGTTGTTAAAATATGTTTAGTAAGTCGAATCGCTCACTTAAGAATACTGCAACTGTGATCGAAGTTAGCTGGAAATAAGGAATCATGGTCTACAAATTGATTTAAGAGAGCACTAGAATACATAAGATGTGGTTGCATACAAGTGGTAGAGAATCTCATAAAACTACACACAAGGAAATATAAAACCTTTTTTGGATATTCTAATACTGTAACTTTGCAACATATTTGGGAAAATGAACAAGACATTAAAGAAATTTCATATTGCTCTGTCAGCCAAGCAACAGGCAGATAAACTACAAACGAACATACCTCTTTATGCTTTGAACCAAATAGCTCGGAATCTTCAACTGACCGGTCACGATCTCTAAACAATTTGCGGAAAAAATTCTCAGTTCCTGGACTACTCTCAAATAAGCCACCACTATTGTTTTCATTTGTTGTGTTGTTTTTAGCATCTTCCGGGTGCACTCTAAACAGTCTGCGGAACAATGAATTCTCAGAAGGGTCTTCTTCCTCCCCATTGGCACTTCCTTCATCAGCTTTATCATTACCATCTCTTCTGTCATCGAATTTATCCCTAAAAAATTTCCGGAAGAAGCCTTCCTTTTCATCATCCTCTGTAGATTTTGAACATCTTTCTTCAGTGTGAACCACTTCTTCATCTTCGTACCTATCAGTCGCGTCTTTCTTGTCATCAGATTTGTCTTTGAAAAGCTTCTTAAAGAACCCTTCTTTTTCCTCATCTTCCGCTGATTTGGATGTTGATTTTTCCTCAACATCACTCTTGCTATCACGAAACAACCTCTTAAAGAAACCTTCAGAACTTGTTGTTAACTCCTCATCGTCACCCTTACTATCCCTTAAAAGTCTCTTAAAGAATCCATCCTTTTCAGAGTCATCATCATCCTTCTCAGATGACTTTCTAAAGAGCTCCCGAATCTTCGAACCCCCCTCATCATCACCTTTGCTGTCCCTCAATAGCCTTTTGAAGAATCCATCCTTCTCAGAGTCATCAACATCTTTCTCCCCCGACTTCCGAAAGAGCAATGCATCTCGAACCCTTGGACTCGGAATAAATTTCTTAAATATCTTGTTCTCGTCGGGCGATAACGAACTACCATCCTCTTGCGCAACACCTCCAGAAGAAGGCGAGAAGGATAAAGACTTCTGAGCAGGCGGCGATGATGTTAGCGATAACAACCTTTGTTTCGATGACAATATCTTATTGAGAACTTGGTTCTTGCTTCCAATAGATGGCTCGCTTTGAGGCCGTATCAAAGTCGGCCACTCACCCATCAAAGTGGCCGCAATCTGACACTTCTCTTGAATCCTACTAATCCCTTCATTGTCATCAGAGTCCTCCAACTCTGCCAACAAGAACCAATGCACCTTCAAAGCTATCTTAAGCGACTTGGAGCAAATGTCAATCACGAATTTATCTAAAGACGGGCTCGGTTTGTGAACCATCATGTAACAAATCTGAAACAAATAGCTCTCAATTCCCGACAAGGGAAGAGTGTACATTCTATTACAGAGATAATCTCGCACCCCTGAGTGCCCATGCTTGTACAGATAGCTAACCGCGATCCACTCGCAGAAGAAGGCCGAGTCGAAGAACCGGATGAGCCAGCCATTGTCACCCGATTCGCTCGATGAATTGGCCCGCGAAGAGGTTATCTCCCGAGGCGACTCGTAAGAATCTCCGCGAGTCAATCCCAGAAGCCGCACCATTCTCGATCTATCATCCTAAACCCTGACCTATCCAATGCGATGAAGAAGGAAAAAAAACCCTAATTTTCTCGCAAGCCAAACACCACTGCAGCTCCAACCATAAAATACAAACTAGAAATCCCCAACGAGTAGAAAAACCCTAGAAATCCCCAAAACCTTAAGCGGAAACCCTAATTTTCCAAAAATAAACTGTTCAGCTCCCCAAGCAATCCAGACCGATTTAAATCAATAACTGAAGAGCTTCCTGATCGAGTTCCGCGAGAAACAGCAAAGCCACGATGCGGTGGCAGCGGAGGAAATCAATTCCTGTTTGTTTTTCGGGAAAGGCGGAGAATAAATGAAAATGACGAGAGAGACAAGTACAGGGACGATCGGGAATTTAAGCGAGAAAATTAAAATTCGAAAACGCGAATTCGTAGAAATGTATATGAAATTGTGCTTACCAGAAAGAGCGAATCTGATTCCAGGTGTATATATATAATATATAAATAAATGCATATATGGATATATGTATATATAAAAGCAGAAATGGAAAAGAAGGAAGGAAGGTGAAGGTGGATCTTGTTGGTGAGCTTTCGACTGGTGATGATGGTGGTCGTCGTTCCTTGTTGCTTGTTGTTGGACAAAGACGAAGCTAATTTCAAATCATAATTAATTTTTAATCGCAATTATTTATAACTCATTAGTATTTTATTTATTCTAAACTATTCATACTCATCAACGTTAGTATTCAGTTTCATTTTCTAAAATAAAAATAATTAGAGATTTATAGTTAAATAATCTCTCTTTTTTTTTTTAAGAAATTTTTTAATATATGACCGAAATTTTTAAAAATTAGTTAAAATATTATTTATTTTAAAATTCTTAATCAATTTTATCAAATAATTAATTATTATGATTGACTACATAATAGTCAATCAGTTATTGATTTACAATCATAATCATAATATAAATTATCAAATTTTATAGTCAATTATTAATTGACCATTAGTTAATCATCAATTTTTAAAGTCAATCACTAATTGATCAAATCTAAAAAATGACAGTTGGTTGTTTTTCTAAATAAAAAAAATTAAGTCATATATTAGATTAGATAACTAAAAAAATGTAACCCAACCTAATTTATATATGTATTTGTGAGCAAATGCCTTTTTTTTTAAGAGACTATTTTGTACTATCATCCTGAATTGACAATATAGTAATTTTTTTTTCCTTGACATCAGTCTCTGAGTTTATAATTTTTTACATTGTTTCATTCTTGCTCAAATTAATTAAAATTTGAACGTGATAGTCGACAACGTTAGTCCTTTTTAGTTAATCTCAATATAAATTCATTTTAAAACTTGAACCTACACTCTAAAATCTCAAAAATACTCGCAAGATCTAAAAAAACTTAAACCTAATTCTTTTATAATTCAATTTCATGATTAGCAGTGTACTGGATTGGATTTGATTTACTAGATTTTTAAAATTTATACCCAAAATCCAATCCAATCCAATCCAATTGGATAAACAAAAATATCATCTAAACTCAATCCAATAGCATTTGTATATCTAAAATTTTTTGGATGAATTGGATTGATTCGATTGGATGAATGAATCTTGTATTGTTCTGGAATTTTAGAAGTTTTATATATATATATATATATTTTTAAAGTTGATCTTATAATGAAATCAGGTATGTAATTATCATTTGATTATTTATTTAATCATCTTGATTGTTTGGTTACTTGATGTGAAAAAATATACATATAAATATTTACGTATAAAAATTACATAGGAACAAAAGACGATTAGTCTTAATTAAGAATTATGTTAAATGCAAATTCAAAAAAAAAATTTATGATAAATGCTATTATTAGTACGTGTGATATCTATCATATAGTAGAAATGAATTTAAATTGAAAAAAAAAAAAAAAAAAAAAACCTGCAGATGGCCTAGAAAACCATCACAAAAAGTCTTTAATAAAAGTTTAATTAGATCATAAAAATGTGGTGCCCACTTATAAATCTCTGATTAAGAATGAAGTCCAGGGTAACACTTGATAACTTACAGATTTTATTTTTCATAAATATCATTGCAATATCATGAACATGTAAAAAGAAGAAGAAATTTTCAATTTATATCATTTGAAAAACGATACTTGTGCAAGAAAGTGCAATTCGTCTTTTATATTAGGTTTTTGCTTGCGTAGATCCAGATGTCTCTCCCACTCCAATAGCTTGTGGTTGCGGTTGCCGTTGCGGCTGATGATGATGGTGTGTAGATTTAACATGTGAACCTTCCATTAGGTTTTCAGTTTTCTTGATTTCTCCATCAATATGGACATCTTCTTCAATGGTTAGTATCTTTACTTTTTCGCCATGTGGCCCAGGTGCAATAGCTTCTTGGACTTTTTTGTGTTCATCAAAGTTTATGATGTCAATTTTCCGATCCATTCTTTTCTTCTTCTTGATGAAACAACAGAGAGCAACCGAGAGGAATGCGAGGAAGAATAGCCCGCCAAGTGAAACAAAAACAACAATTATTACAGTCGAATGGTGTCCTGGAGCCGGTGGTGGTGGTGGAACAACGTGAGGCGGGGGTGGTGGAGAAATAGGATGGGGTGGCGGGATTGAGGGACGGGGTGGCTTTGGTGCTGGAGGGGGACTCAAATGTGGCGGTGATTGCGGAGGAAGAGGATGAGGAGGTGGCTTCACATGCGGTGACGGTGGCGGGACCAAGGGGCGAGGAGGTGGCTTCACATGCGGTGACGGTGGCGGGACCAAGGGGCGAGGAGGTGGCTTCACATGCGGTGATGGTGGCGGGACCAAGGGGCGAGGAGGCTTTGGTGCTGGAGGGGGACTTGATTGTGGTGGTGATGGCGGAGGAAGTGGACGAGGGTGAGGTGGCGGCTTCACAATTGGCGATGGTGGCGGCATTGAGGGACGGGGTGGGGGAGTGAAGGAGTGAGGTGGTGGAATTGGGAAAGGAAAAATCGGGAACTTCAGATCATTGTTTTGAGAAGAAGCCATAATTTGTACAAGAGTTGATGAAATGAGACTTTTGTGGGGGTGTTGGGGAATGTGGCATGTATTAAAGCCTATATATATATATATATATACATATGCAAGCAAAGATAGTCTACCTAGAAGTGTTACGTTTGATTTCATTTGTGTGCTTCTAAGCTTTAAATAACTTGACTCTCATGCCAAGCCTTTGAAGAGTTGTCTTTGGTTGCATTGAAAAACACTATTTCTTAAACATTTGCTCTTTATTTCAAATTGGTTTTGTGGGCCTTTCAGTTCACCATCAAAATCCATAGCATGTGGACTTGACTTTCTGTTTGTGTACCTTCTCTGTTTTGATAGTTTCTTAGCATGTGGAACACAAACAGAGGAAACTAAAAAACAAAACCAAAATTTGAGAGCCTTAACACACACACACACACACACACGTGTGTGTGTGTGTGTATTTGCTACCAACCTTCTAAGCATGGCCAATGTATGCAGGGCCTATGTATGTGAAATGTGGTGACGTGATTAGCTAAAGAGAATTTAATGTATTAAAGTAGACCCAATTTTTTCTTTGCCTTGCTTTCACATACCTTGCAAGCTGCAGTGAAAAAAAAAAAAAAAAAAAAGGGGCTAAGAACGGTTTTCTTATCTAAGTCCCCATTTAGATCATCATCTGAAAACTGTTTTTAGACATTATTTTAAAAGTATTTGGTAATGTTTTCTCTTATAGAAATTTAAATTTACTTTTTAAACTTATCATCGAAACAAATTTTTGTATGATGATACAAAATGTCTTTGCTGGTAAGATAAAGCTAGGAGAAGTATCCAAAATAATAACAATATTTGTAGATGGATCTTGCTTCAATTGTAAATTCTTATTTTCTGTACTTATTACTTATGTTATGTGAAGATTTATTATATTTAAATTAAAGCTTTGGTCCTTGCTATAGTCGCACGGTTTCTTTCTTTCTTTCTTCTTTTTTAAAAATAGTTCCCATTAGATTTAAAAGGATTTTGCAATGCTCCCAAAGGAAAGAAGTATCATGAAATTTTTTTGTTTACCTTTCAAAATATTTAGACAATTTCTTCGTTGTGTGATATAAATTAAAGGTCAACATTCAATTTCATTTGCCGTGAGTTATAAGATAAAGAAAAAGAACGACCCATTTGCATTGAATTCTACTCCTTTTTGAAGAAATTAGGTCAGTTTTGAACACTTAAAAAAAAAATACCGAATTCTTTTTATTTAAATAAAAAAACGAGAATTAATTATTAAAATGGTTAATATACTGGTGAATTAGAAATTAACCACTAAATTATTAATTGACATTGGTTGAATGCATATTGATATAAATCAGTCGGTGATGTTCAATTAGTATCATATATTTTTAAAAAAACTGTAATTTTTTATAATTTAACAAAACTATTTGTAAAAAAAAAAAAAAAAGGTTCAAAAAGGGACTGTTTTCTCACGTTCTCCTTCCATAATAGGGAATATTTATTCATAATATACAATGAATCTTCAGCAAGTACTAGTAGGATTTTATTTTTTATTTTTGGATAAATTATTCGTTTAGTCCTAAACTTTTAAATTTGTGCAACTAATGAAAATAACTGTGTTGTAACATTTTTAATAGTTTAAACCAACCTGCCAATTCTGCTTTATTATTATTATTATTATTATTACTATTATTATTTTTGTAATCATAGCATAAAATGCTTGGAGAATAAAAGGGTATTTCAATAAATTCCAGGAGTTCCAAGTGAGAAAAGTCTGTTGACCTTAAAGCTTTGTCACGAGGTCCCCTTTTTTGACCCAAAAGTCATGTAAATATGTTCTTGATATTTGGCCATGGTTATACCATTTCTCTCAAAAACTTTTGGGGTTCATAGGAAAATAATAATAATAATAATAATTAATTCAGGCGATATTGAGTAATATCATAATATGGCTGCACTTCCTGTGGACTACACAATCGGCAGGATCGTTTGTCTTCTCGAGAACGAGGTGTCGTTGCTCGGAGGAATCCGCTACGAGCTTCAAGAAATCAAACATGAGCTACTCAGCGTGAAATCCTTCTTGGAAGACGCTGATCAGAAGACAAAAGCCGCCTACTACTCGTCGCAAGCAGAGAAGGATTGGGTCGACAACGTGAGAGATATATCGTACGACGTTGAAGACATAATCGATGAGGTCATGTATCATTTGAACAGGTCACAGTTGGGAGACTCGAAGTTCACACGCTTGCTTCGCAATGCCATTCTCTTCCCAAAGAGTCTATGGATGAGGCATCATATCGGAACCAAGCTGCAGAATGTCAAGGACGTGATCAGAGCCATTCCAGAGAGACAACGGCGTTATGGCGTGAAACGAATAGAAGGAAACAAGTTCTGTGACGGGCAAAGATCGTCGCAGGTGCGCGGCGAGTCCTCGCTGTTTCTCACCAATGAAGAGCTTGTGGGAATTGCAGATCAGAAAAATGCATTGCTGCAAATGTTGATGGATGGAGAGGTACTGCGTCTGACAACTATCTCGGTTGTTGGAATGGGCGGTTCAGGAAAGACTACTCTTGTTGGACAAGCCTATAACAGCTTGATCGTGAAGCAGAATTTCGACTGTTGTGCGTGGATTTGCGTGTCCCGGAATTATGTCGTTGATGACTTGCTCAGAAGCATGATCAACGAACTCTACAAAGGTACTGCCTCATTGATGTCGATTGATTTGAGCACTTTGAGCAACAGACAGCTGATAGAGATGCTTGTGAACTTCTTGAAGCCCTTAAGGTACATTATCGTCTTAGATGATGTGTGGAATGTAAATCTCTGGTCAGAAATTAGACTAGCATTTCCCGATAACAAGCGTGGAAGTCGGATTTTGCTCACAACGCGTAGAGAGGATGTCGGTTCCTTCTCTTTCGGAGTTAAAAGCTGCATTCACCACATCGAGCTACTTGGGAAGGATAAGGCATGGGCTCTGTTTTGTTCAAAAGCCTTCTCAAACTGTCCAAATAACCAGTGTCCTCCGGAGATTGAAATCTTAGCCAAGGACATCGTTGCCAAATGTCAAGGCCTACCTCTTGCAATTGTAGTCTTAGCGGGACTTATGACTACAAAGAAGTTGGAAATGGAGTGGCGGAAAATCTATAGGAGCTTCAGTTGGGAATTGAGCAACAATCCGGTTCTTGAAAGTCTGAAGAGTGTTTTGATGCTAAGTTTTGATGATTTGCCGTACCCACTAAAGCGTTGCTTCTTGTATTGTTGTATTTTCCCGGAAGACTGTTTGATCATAAGGAACAGGCTCGTTAGGCTCTGGATGGCAGAAGGGTTTGTGGAAGAGGTTAGAGGGCTGACACCAGAAGAGGTAGCTGAGAGTTATCTCATGGAACTTGGTTATCGGGGCATGCTCGAAGTGGTGAAGAACCCATCTGGTCGACCAAAAGGCTGTAAGATGCATGATCTTATGCGAGAACTTGCAAGTTCGATCTCAGAAAAAGAAAATTTCTGCATCGTAAATGATTCTCTGAAAACTTTAAAAGAGAACAAAGCTCGTCGTTTGTCAACTCAAACATATGACGGGGAAATAGAATCATGGAAATGCATATCCCGGCTTCGATCTTTCTTCGTGTTCTCCAATAAAGATGGATCTTCATCGTCTCTATTGTCAATGCCATCTGGTTTTAGACTTCTAAGGGTATTGGACATGGAATATGTTCCGATCTGTAAGTTGCCAAGTGAAGTAGGGAATTTATTCAATTTGAGGTATCTGAATTTGAAGGGAACTGGGATTCGGAAACTTCCAAAATCCATAGGAAGACTTCACAACCTACAAACCCTGAACCTGTACCAAACCAGAGTGAAGAAACTTCCGAGCGAAATCATAAATCTACGAAACTTAAGGTACTTAATTTCATGCTACTACGATCTAGAATTAGTTGATGACTTTCATTATGCAAGTTGCACACAGATTCCATCCGATATTACCCAGTTACAGCAATTGCAAGTTCTGCATTTTATCAAAGTAAAAGACCATGCTACAAAATATCTAAAAAACCTGACACAACTTACATGCATGGGCATAGAACTGACGAGAGAAGCGGATGAAAGATCCTTGTGCTCATCAATAGAAAAACTTCATCACCTTTGCCACCTAGCCATAAAGGCTTCTACCGATGAGGAAGTTCTCCGTTTGGAGGCATTGTCATTGCCTCCTCCTAACCTTCGTAGACTCAATCTGATCGGAAAATTAGACAAGGTCCCACATTGGTTTCAGTCACTGTACAACCTCAAAGCCTTATATCTAAGTTGGTCTAGATTGGCTGAAAATCCACTTACGTACATTCGGTCACTACCCAATCTGCAGAGGTTAACTCTAGTCAACGCATATACAGGCAAGCGGTTCCACTTTCCCGAAGGCTTCATCACACTGAAAAGCCTAATCCTCCATAATTTTCCTTGCTTGAACGAGATAGTTATAGACAAAAGGGGCATGTCCGGCGTTCAGAATCTGTGGCTTTTCAATTGCATGGCTTTGAAGACACTACCTCATGGAATCGAACATCTCACTAATCTCCAACAAATCAATCTTAAGAATGTTTCACAACTTCTTATGGAAAGTATTCGAGGAGAAGAGAGCGTGGATCG
The DNA here is from genome assembly GCA_024759925.1 of Ficus religiosa. NCBI lineage: Eukaryota > Viridiplantae > Streptophyta > Magnoliopsida > Rosales > Moraceae > Ficus > Ficus religiosa. The sequence goes on from JAFMPE010128240.1 coordinate 17,149, forward strand.
TCCAAGGGTTCAACACGTTTCGAAGATCAACCATTACTACCAGTCACCATCTGGGTGGTACTGTGAAAACTTAGGTAAATTTTCAACTAAAAATCTTTTATGACATCGTTATGCATTATCCTTATATCAGCTCTGAGTTCTTTTGTTTCTTTTTCAGCTTCTAGGGATTGAGATCCACCAACTATCAAAGGTGCAGATGCGTTCCATATTTACGTTGTTGATTTGATTCTAGTTGTTGTATTTGGTTTATTTGTGTTTTCTTTTTATTGCAGGCATTTAAAAAGGACTTGTAATTTTTTCTATAAATTCTTATTAAAAGTCATCGTTTCCCTCATTGTAATGGAGTTTTTTTTATCGTCATGTCTACATTCATGCATTCATTAATTCATTGAAACAAAAGTGATTATCGAAGAGCCTAGATGAACAATAACACGTCGTATGGTCAATGTTATCAAAATCGATGAGAAGAAGGATAAGTTATTAGAAACACATCACCAAATAGCAAAACCAAAACTATTCAAGTGGAACAAAAATTAATCGAAGAAGAAACATCAATGAGAAGTTCAATGATGAATTTGTATTAGATTCTCCTTTTTGTTAAGGAGAAACATTTATTGTTCACAGCAAAAGCTTGTATAATGAGTTGAAATGGACAACATTGTTACAAACTCGGACCGCAATTTGGTCCTTTCTCAGATAGAAAAGAATCACGAAAAAGAATGAAAAAATAAGTTTCTGTTACAAAACTGTTCCTTACATGCAACTCTACATCTTTTTTAGATAACCCAAACCCAACTAAAGAAGTACAGGAAGCTCTTTGGTTGGGTGCCGATACAAAAGGATCGAATGTGTATGTTCAGATCAGAACCTTGAATTCAAATGATACAGAGTAGTCCTTGCAACTTCGACAGCGGGACAAAATGCCGGTGTTTTCTTTTTCAACATGGTAACTTAATCAGAATAGGTAAATGCATTTTTCCCCTACAATGCAGGAATTGAAAACAACCAAGGAAGAGGCTATAAAACAACTGCAAGGAGATAGTTTTCAGCCCCAAAAAGAAAAAGTAAAAAATAAGCTAAGCTAAACATCCTATGACAAGTTTATTATCATTTCCTTTTTTTTCCTTTTTTTTTCCACTTTTTTTTTTTTTTAAAGGTCATTAACAGTACACCGCCACATAAATAGTTGTTATCAACCATAAGGAAACAAAAGAAAGCAAATAGAATAAAAGCGTAAGCTAATTGAGACTTACTTGCTCACTCATTCATTGATTATGAAGCTCGTCACCAGCAAACAAGTAAGAAAGGAGAATCTCATTCCATACATCAGGCACTCCGGGTAGGCACCAGTGGCTACAGTCGGGAATAGATGGATTGTCACTCCACCTACCCACATGCGCGTCACTTCGAAAAGCTGACATGGAAGTTATATGCAGCACAGTTACAGGAATTGTCATATTCTTTGCAACTTCAAACACAGCGTCTGAAAATATGCTGTATTCTCTGCCTTTGGTTTCAAACATGGGTTGTTGCGTCACATTGCAAACCCTTCGAGTCAAATTACTTGCAGAAAGAAAAATTCTCAGTCACACAGATGTTAACACACCATAGAAGGGAAGAATAAAAGAAGAAAAGCCAAACTTCCTGGACAATGACCAGTTCTTGAAAGCCAAAATCAAGATCGTCCCTAGATTAATTACATATCAAATCTACACCATATTAAATGAAAATACGTGGTTCTAGTTCACAGAGACACGTCATGACTTTACTTTCACCTTCGGATATATGTATTCACAGAAAATGACGCACAATCTTATGACAACCAAACAATTAAAATCAGTTTAATGCCATGGAAAATAGAAAATTTTAAACCTATGCTTTCCAACACCAAGACCAAGTGAGCCCAACTTTAAAAAGAGGACACAAAAGAAAATCCATCTCTGTTCAAATTTCAAGAAATGGTCTCGAAAACATTAACGAAGAGATGAAAGCTAGACAAGGTTAAAGTTAAACAGATGACATGTTTTCTCCAATGTTAAGGAATACCTCCAGTGAGATGGCTCAAAAGTACGAAAGAAAACACGTGTTCGGTTTGTATCAATATTTTCCTCAGCCCATGATGCCCAAGTATCTAGTGCCGTTCTGAAGGCTGTAGGAATTGACATTCCAAGCTTTAGCGAGTTGCCAACCTGGAAATAGCAACCTCTGTCCAAAATGCAAATTGAAGAAATAAATAAAAGTACTTATAATATGCAAACAATTCAGAGATCAAGCATCAGCATGATCAATTTATTTTCAAATTCATTATTGGTATTTGTTATAGTTTTCCAAGAAATTTACCATTACAGCACAATGTACGCTCTATGCACACCACAAAAAAATGAGACAATAGTATCAGTATCTATAGAGAAGGTTGACAGAGGAGAAGCACACTCTAAAGCTGGTAGAGAAATTTGATATCGTTTTCCATTGTAGAATAGCAATTGAGTTTTGCTTAAAAGAACCAACAACTGTACTACATCTCATTTTCTGAATAATCCCCGAAATGGCTTTTTTTTTTTTTTTTTCTTTTGCTCGGACCCCAAAATGGCTTCATTATATTAGAAATCTCTGCTTTCAACCATAAACATTGAAAGCATGCTGGATCACTAAGAAGAATCTCTCAAACTGACTATATTAAATATATTAGCAGTAGCTTAAGTATGGAATGAATGTAACCGTCTTGCTTGCAAGAGAGTGTAAGGCTGAGACCACGCAATTTGGATTGAGCACGAAAACTAATATTCTTCTTCATTTACATCGCCTCTTGTCATGCTTAACACCATTAATTATGCATGTGTGTGTGTGTGAGTGCACGTGTGATCTCCTTTTTTCTACAGCAGTGGAAGAATTGCTATTTTCCAAGTAGAAATGTTATTAGCAAAACAAGAATTTAGATATTATCTCACATGTAGTTGCTTTTATCTCTCTAAGGAGAACCTACTAAATGGAAAGGGGCTATGCTCAACGACTTTTGAACCAAAAGTTGCATACAGATTACTAGCTTTGCTACCATATGAAAGTATTGTTCATCTAAGATATCAAAATGACACGGCCATTTATGTTTATATCTTTTTAAATGGACAACCATACACTACTTTTTTCACGAAACATCTAATGTAGGATCAGTGGATTTAAAACGCATGTTTCAATAAATATTGGAAACAAGAAACACTGTTTCATAACTCAAAATAGTAAAGTAAAAACTAATCAAGCAAGAAATTTATTTAATGAAAGTAATATACAGGATAAAGGGACTTACATATTAAAAAGTTTTCCCGGAACCCACCACTGTCCTGTATTGAATATCAGAACATCTGAATCAACCCACCGGTTACTAATATCATCCAACTTGTCCAATTTCAGTGTCGACTTCACCCTTTTAGGTGCATGTCTTGGCACCAAACCTTGTTGTACCAGGAAAACCGAGCGGAAAAACTCAATAGTAACATTGAACGAAGCAAACCGAACACCCAAATATCTAATCTGCTTGGTAATCTGATTCTCATTAACTTCATAAACACTCTTCTTGTCTTGTACACCAGTCATAAGCAAGCATATAAGGGATTCCCATTGTGTTCTACTCATAGAATCACCTACAAAAACGACTCTTTTCCCTCTAAGCCCCGCCAATATGCTTTGCGCATTAAACGCCGGAATACTACAGCTCTCAGGCTTCCACCTCCATTTAAGATAATCTGTATCTCCCCTCCCATTGCGTAAGCAATCAAATCCTAGTTCAGCAAAGGGACACTCAGTTGCATTGTACAACGGATAACTATCGTCGACGACCCAACTTCCGTCAAGCACATTGCAACTACTTGTTGAACCATTAAAGGTGGAATTGTGAATATCATGGACATGAAAGGCCTGGCTGAGACTTGGGAGCACGTACAAGTAACCACCAAAGAAGGCGATAAGGAATGAAATCAATGAGCCTATCACTACAAGTAGCCGAAAGAACCGAGACACCGAGCTCAATCTAGTACTAACTCTCGAGCTTCCTACGCTCAATGCCCTCTTGTTGAATGAGACACTCCTACCATTGGAAGTATTCCTATTAAACGAAAGACTCCGATTGAAAATAACCATTTTAATCGCCCACACCACCAAAATTCAAGAAATCTCCACATCATAGTGAGGGAAAAACCAAATCAAGATCTAAACAGTTCCACTTTTCCATAGAGACAAAGTGATTAATCCCATAACAACCACAACCCCAAAAGATCAAAAGAAGCCTCCACCTGTTAAATATTTCACGGATCTACCTCTAAGATCAGTATCATAATGAATAACTTGAAGTGAAGAAATACCAACCCAATCTAACATTTGGAAATCTCCAGAACAATTCAAGCTCAAAAGGGTGTTAGAACTATAGCCCATCTCAGAGAATCATAGCAAAACAAAATGGGCAGTCTTCAAATCAGGAGAACAACATACCCAGATGCCAGAGAAAGAAATCTTGGATAGCAAACAGCATATATTGACACATACATGCATACACACACACACACACACACAAAAGCTAGCAATGTCGGAACAGCGTGAATTTAGGGAAGTGATGCAAAGAGTGAGAATCTACCGTGAACGTTTGAAGATTTGTTGGAAGAGAAGAGGTTTTGAAGAAGAAACCTCGCGAGAAAAAACGAAAAAAGGGAAAACAGAGAGAAGCCTTGAAAGTTTCATAACTAGAATAGATTATGTAATTATTATTTTTGGAGTTCTTTTTTTTTTTTTTTATCGAATAATATTGTAGGAGTTTTTTTTTTGGGTAAATGAATAATATTATAGGAGTTGTTTTTTGGTGAATATTATTATAGGAGTTTTTTTTTTTTTTTTGGCTAGAAATTATAGGAGTCTTGGAGAATCGAGAATCTGTAGGGTAATGACGAGGACATATATATGGCATAAATTAAAGAAGAAGAAAAAAAAAAAAATACTACAAGGACAATAAGATATGTACTTGGAAATCTTAGAAGTTAAGATTTGCTGTTGACTATAGTGCAAATTCCTTTATTTATTTATTTATTTTTCATCAATTCTTTCCCTTTTTTTAGAGTTATTTTAGAGTTATTTTTGCGAATGTTCCTTAATTCTACTCTTTTTAATTTTATGTGTTACTCTACTTCGAACCTTTCTACTGGTATGAAAGCGGTCTATATATCAGTATTCTATCAAAAAATAACAGGAATTTGAATATATTTATATCATGTGAGTTTTAGTTAAGACTAAAATCATAAATAAATATTTTTAAAAGAAAATTGTACCTTTAAGTTAACTTTATGATGCTATTTATCTTTGATTCAAATACAGTTTTCGCTATATAATTGATTAAAATACAATTTACTTTTAAGATATCTCTGATTGAGGTTCTATTTCGCTTTACAAAAATATTTAATTACAAGTTTACTTATGAGTAAAGCACATATAATCTAAATGTGCTCAATTTTTATATAATTTTTTATATAATATTGATAGAGGAACTATTAGCGTAACAGTAGAAAAGTTCAGGAAAATATGATGTATAAAAATATTATTTAAGAACCAACATGAGAATTAATGTGTAATTCAAGGGTCATTTATAAGATTAAACTTTTTTTTTCTATTTTCATATTAATTCCTTTTTTATGCCAAAAATTCCTTTTTTTTTTTGGTATATATGAAATGATATATTTCCACTTTGTATAAGGTATCAAAAAATAATAATAATAATAATAATAATAATAATAACAAGGTCGTTGGTGGTATTATACATGTCGTTTATTATTCGCATATGATAGTAGTGGTAGGATTATAATTATGGCAGAACATAGTGCTTACCTAATTAAATTGCTATTTAGATGATAACTTCTCTCCTTTGCAACAAAAAATAATCAATCTTCATCTACTTGTTCTTTTTTAGTTGTTATGATCATTCTCTTCATGACTAACTCTATTTTTTTTTTTCATAATTACGACTTGTGTTTTAATTTAATTTCGAAATTTAAAATATTATAATTGTATCCCTTAGCTATTAAATTTTTTTTTTTGTAAGAATTAAGCTATTAAATTGTTACATGTAAATTATAGTTTGTGTCTCTGATCAGTTTCTCTTCTGAATTTTTATATTAGGCTTAATTTGTTTAATAATTAACGGCTTAGATAATTAGCCTGATTATCAATTTGATCCTTACATTTTTAAGGGGTGTTTGATGAATGCATTTAGTTTAAGATTTTTAAATTTTAATAGTAATTTTTGTTGACTTTTCAGAAAAGACAAAAAAATTTTTCACAAAAAGACAAAAATCATAATGAAAAAGTACAGTTTAGTTTAAAATGAGATGTAAAAATAAACAAACAATTTGGACAATCAAATCCTTGAACTCTTGCTCAAAACATATCGCCTACTTTGCAAATGGCCTAATTTTGTGTCGAATTTCTTGACATGCCCTCCTATTGGATTAAATAAATCAAAGGAAGAAAATAATGAAGGTGAGAAAGGTATTCGGCCTTCTCCCTCTTCTGATTTTATTAAAATTAAAAAAAAAAAAAAAA
>JAFMPE010128252.1:800-11210 GCA_024759925.1 Ficus religiosa
ACATGTTCCTAATTGACTCTTAATATAAGCTCTCTCTAAATATGTATGATCAGTGGGGCCTAACTTGTTCAGCAGCAAAACATGTCACGCAGGGATCTGCTAAACAAGAAGGTCTCCAAAATGACCAAAAAAGCAGCAAAAAAACTCTCTCCAAATATATTTTATGAGCAACATGGCAACGTGGGGTACTTTCTCTCTCTTGACCACCAACTTTTTGCCACCTCTCCACAATATAAACACAAAACAAAAGTCGCTAATTATGGACCCCACATGTCGTATAGTTAAACCACGCGTCGGTCTCTTAATTGGTCTAACTAGCCTTAGCTAGCCAGAATAATTAGAGTCCTGTTAAGTGGCTGTACATAGATTAGAAGAGAGAAATCAGCTCAAATTGCCCTAACTTAGAGCTTTATTCGGAGGCTATAATGATAATTAAGTTTATAAGATCTCGTGAACCAAATGTTAGGGTTAACGAGATCAAACGTGTACGTGCATGGGAGCGATATATATATATAAACTTATTAATATATATGTATAATTATTGTTGTGATTGCATGGCAACCAAAATCCGGCGTAGATCCGAAAGTCTGGAACGTAGAGCCAGGAGTTCGGAACTCAAATGGGCATTTTCTCTCCAAGCGACGTGGCAGCGGTGGGCGGCGAGGCCCAGCCGGTTCTTGAGCTCCCGGTTCTCTTGTTTCAACCGGTTCACCTGCTCAGTCAGGTCCTCCAGGTGCCTCTTCTTTCGCCAGCGGGACCGCCGGGCCGATTCCCTGTTCGACAACATGCGACGCCGCTTCCTCTCGTCGACCGAGTAGACCGCCCGGCTCGACCCCTCAGAGCCGGAGTTCCCGCTCGGTTGGAGCAGGGACAGGAGCTCCTCCACCGTCAGACCGGCTTCTAGAACCGGACACTGATCTTCTTCTTCGGAGAAAAACATTATAAAAAAATGGTTTACAATATTTTTTTGCTAACTAATAATAAATTTCTTTAGAGTGAACCGGAGGGAGAAAGGAAGGAGAAAAGGGATGGAACGAAGCTTTGGGGTTCGGTACTTATAGTTGAGTCGAAAGAACACGTGGGGTCCACCTTAGCAATAGATTTTGTACTAGTAGGGGTAATTTGGTCAAAGAAAAAGAATTTTTAAGTTTTTATAATTTTTTCCCTTTTTTCTTTATAAAAAAATATATATTATTTTTTTTGTCTTTTGCGTTACGTGCAGCTTTTGTGTCGGGTGGGGCATAAAATTTGGTGGGTGGGTGGGTCTTTTACATATTTGCTTTTTTTTTTTTGTTTTTTTTGGCCTTTTTCTCCCATCTGAAAGAAAGAAATGGTGGGGTCATCAAGATGATTTGCTTAGCTTAATCACGAAGAATCATACAAGTATACATAAACAATAATAAATATGTATATCATGTGTTACTGTCATAAAAAAGAAAATTACACTGAAAACTTCACTAACTTTTTTCCCCTTTTTCAAAAAATACACTGGAAATTAATTAGTAGTTTATAAATGAGATTGCGTCGATGGCTTACGGGATACGCACGTAAACTCAGATAATTGAGATTTTTCTTTTTCCTTCCATTTAAATCCCTTTTTTATTTATCTGTCGTTTTAACTCCAATGGACTTAAGATGCGTGGTTTAACTAATTATATCAACAACAAAAAAAAAAAAAAAGTATTTGAAAATAAATGAATGAAGACGAGAGAAAGATGCAGAGGTAGAGAGAGGAAGGGAAAGGTAGAATAATGGAATAACGAACTGATAACACGTGGATATGTTCAGGGTCTGCAAAAACTCCAAAATGATATTCACATGTATAGCAGTATATTGGCCCAAGTTCCAATAATTGATGAACCGAGTGATGTGCGGAGAGCAAAAGATAGTGTGTTTTTTTGCAAAGAGCGGAAACCAACACAAGCAAACAAAAAAAAAAAAACAAAAAAAAAAAACTACACCAACACATAAAAGATTCTACTAATAAGAAAAAATAAAAATAAAAATAAAAATAAAAGTAAACACACAAACGAAAAAGCTAAATCGTAGACTAAAAGAAGTCATCCATTCCTTGGCACCACTCAAATCAGAAGGGCTAAAAAGCTTGGGGTGTACTCTCTCTCTCTCTCTCTCTCTCTCTCTCTAAGTAGTTCTTTTCATTTTCATATGTAAAATTATAGTCCAGGAATTCTCTTTCAAGTAAATGTGTATGAGGGTTATATATATATATAATAACTCTCCTACAGTTAAAAAGAAAAAAATTAGAACATAAACGAGTCCATCAATACCATGGATTCCACACTGGTTCACAAATTGAAGTAGACGATGGAAAAAACTAAAAAAGATTTGGAATACAAAAAGCTAAATCCATAGGTTCTAATTTCTTATGATGAGCATATATATTGAGATCTTATCACTCTAATTTTTAATATTCTAATAAATTATATCTAACCAGTTACATTATATCACGTCATGACATGCATGCAGTGCTATACAAAACTCGGCAAGAAATAAAATTCAACACAAGAATATTCCAGGGCAGTTTTCTTAGTTAGCAATATTCTTTGGTAGTTTTTTAGTTGGAAGTTTGTATTCGGTCTTGGAGTGCTATATATATACACATATATAAATATGCTTTGGCAAAAGTCCAAGGCCATTATGAGTGGAGGCTAACGTGCACACGTTCTCTGGTTATTTAAACCTTAAAACCTCAACACACGAACATGAAAGCGAATCTAAGCGTCCTTCATGTCTTGCTTTTAGTTTGTCAGCTGTTGGTCCAAATCTAAAGTAGCCTTCATGTGCTGCAGGAGCGATTTTAATTTTTTAAAACCAAAAGTTTGCCCTTCTTTTTTTTTCTTTTTTTTTTTTTTCAATTTCACCTGCTTTTATTATGCTCTCTGCTCTGCAACCGCACCTTTGGTTTTGTTTTCTTTTGCCGTCCCTCTATTTCACTCCATTAAATCGATTGGCATTTCTTCATATATATCTATATATATATAATACCAGATTTCAAGCAAACTAAACTGTCACTTAAGAACACATTACAATAGTAGCAACATATTTTGGTTTCCCGATATCAGTTAAAGAAGATCGATATGCTATTTCTAGCATAACCTATAAATGTATATATATTACAGTTCTTTTATGCCTTTTCATTGTTAGTGCTAACCTACTTAATTAGGTACATTCTTGTTCCAATAATCTCTTCAAAAAGCAGAGTCCAAACCCCACCTCAAATGCCCTAATTTTATTGTCGGTTTTCAAGGTAAAAGTCGCCGATTACCTTATATAATGAACCTAATATATGGCTTTGATAGGTCTTTAGCAAAATAAAAAATATTTAAAAAAGAATAAAAATAAAAGCCTTAGATAGGTATAATAGACTTACTTTTAGTCCACTAAGTCTTTTACATAGTTAAAGATTCATCCATGCAACAATCCGATTTTGTTTTCCCGAAAATGCAGTCTTCTGTTTGTATAAACAAGTGCAACCTTCATCGCTACACACTGCCACATTAAAAAAATGAAAGTGCAACCTTGCACCTAAATACATTCTCCTGTAGCCAAATATTCATGAAGTGGCTTCTTCACTAAAATCTCTCTCTCTCTCTCTCTCTCTATATATATATATATACATATTTTTCTAAGTCTATTGTTATTGTTTTTGTTATTATTATTGCTATTATAACAAAACGAAAAACAAGAAACCAATGGTAATTGCACACAAAATCGCCAAAATTAAAAAGGCAGAATCTACTACAGCTAGCCTATGAGAAGAATCACCCCCTTCGGATGCACAACTAAGGATGAAAATGTCAGTGTGGACGGGGTTGTCGAAGTTTTGATTTACAGATAATATCAACAAAAATGTCGATGTCAACGGATATCTTGGAAAAAAAATAGATACTAAAAAAAAGCTTATAATTTATTATTGAAACTTTACAAAATGTAAAAATAATCAATATTAACTAATCTAAACTAATTTTACAACAAAAACAACACATTTTTTAATCAAATATGTGAGTCATATCGCATAACGGATTAGTAAATCAAAATAATTATACATTGATTGTAGTTTCAATATAATATTACACATACTCATTAGTCATTACAAACAAAATACACTAATATAATATAGTACATAAAAATTAAATGTCAAACATAATATAGTACATACAAGTTTCGAGTATCTCTAATACCAAAAAGAGTTTCTAGCAGGTTGGAAAACATTATGTAGATGCTAATCTTGATCTAAACAATGCATTTGGCTAGATATTACCCTTAAATAGTTCTGAAGGTAATTGTTAATGTGCCACGTGTATGTTTCTTGGTCTATTCCAACTGTAAACCGATAAATTGGACACTGTTGATTTATCTAGCTTGATGGGTAATCTTGATAGATATGCAATGACATCTTGATATCAATTTGTGGTGAAGGATATACCAATATATCGAAGAAACCATCTTAAGTTTGAACTTCTAAGCTGGACCCCATTTGAAAACCGTAATGAGGATTATAACCATATGAACTTCGCTCGGTCCCTAAGCTCATGAAATCCAAACTGAAGGCAATAAAACCCTCATCAGTTTAACTCATATGAGTTACACCACGTCTTTTTATACCCTCAACAGCTGCCCTATAACCACGATCTTCATCCTGTGTAGCATGCGTAAAATCTTCTTCTCCGGTGAATGGACTCAAAGGTATTTGACTTGGCATTGTATTTCCTCTTTTCCCATAGTTCCCATCATCAATATAATCAACCCCACTATCTTCATCATCACCGTTGTCGTCGTTGTTATTGTCGTCATTGTCATCATCATCATCGTTCTCACCACCATAACCACAGCCACGTCCACAACCACTATCCTCATTATCATCATTTCTATCTAGCAAAGAGACGTTTTTTCTTCGCTCAGACATTCGCATAGCTACCTCAAAAGAATCAGTTAACTACTAAAAGAAGTACCTGTTTCTTCAACTAGTACTTTATCAACATCAATGCCAAACTCTTGAGCATGTCCCATAATTCTTCGATCTAGATTGCCATTCTCATCATCTAAATGTATCGGCTTAATCCATTGAACAATAGGATTATTATCATCTTTAGCACTTGGCTCAATTACTGTTTCGAGCAAGTCTAAATAATCTGCTTCTGCTACTTTATCTCGCTTTGCCTCCATAACCCGTATTTTTAACTTCATATTATAATAGTAGAAAATCAATTGTTCAAGCTTACTATAGGCAAGCCGGTTGTACTGTTTTGTATGAAACATGCAACAAAATTGAAATTTTTACAAAAGTAAAAATTATTCCCCGAGATTTTGGACATTTTGGGGATATTACGGATATTTGTAGACATTGTGGACATTTGACGGATACTTCAAGAAGAAATATCCTTGCCCCCAAAATTCATGTCGAGACTTCAAAATACGGATGATATCATGGAAATGTCGACGATGTCATGGACATTTTCATCCATGTACACAACACACCATCTCAACCAATTGAATATAACAATATTAAGTGATTATGATAGTGTTGAGTACTACCCACTAATAGAAAATGAATTCCACGACATGAAGTCCACAAATAGGATCCACATTCTATTAACGGTGGTGTTTTAACGGTGGTGATCCATTCAAACAATATTCCTTTCGACCTTAAGATGATTAAAAAAAAAAAAAACTCTGACAACTAATAAAATTCGAGTTATTCAATATGGAAATACAGCTGATGTATACCGCTAATGTCTTGCAACATATTTGGGTCAGATAAACCGACAAAAAACTCGACTCGACTCGACACAAACAAGAACACACCAAAACCCAACGCAGAGAGAGATTGAGAGAGACTTTCCAAAGACACCAGGATTAACGCCTCCCATATGATCTTGCAAGCCCCACATATCTCTAACTCTCTCATCCACGTTTTCTCGGCCAGGTGGAGTTATATCTGAATTTCAATCCGATGAAACACAAGATACTCACAAGTTTACTGGAGGACTTCCCTGTTTTTTACAGACAGTTCCCACCTTAGTACTCCAAAGTAGAATGTTAAAAAAATAAATAAATTAAAAAAATAATAAAGATAATAGTCCTAGCATCACTTGCACAAATCCAATAACCATGGTTAAAAGGACTGGAAAGGGATACAAATGAATAAAGATTCCAAAAAGGGAAACCGCATTATCGTGAACAAGTAAGCAACCTTACCTTGAATAAAAGATCCTTAGCAATGTACTCCCAGGGTAATGAGATGGACATTAAGCAGCATTTAAGCGGCACCATCTCCTCATCAAAACTTGAGCTGGAAGCTGCAGCTGCATAGGCATGCTTTGCAGCCACAGTTGCAACAGCTGCTGCTTTGCGAACAATTGAACCAATCCCAAATCCCCGTTTTGATATGACGGGTGAAAACGGCCCGGAGTCTTGATGGCTTTGATCTGATTAATGTTATGAACCAAAAAAAAAAAGTTAATGTTCAACATAAAAAAAAATACTGATAATAATAGTAGCACCTTGGTCAAACCACTCATGAGCTGCCAAGTATGTTAAATGATTCATCATAAAATAGTTGGCAAAGTCACTAGATCATAATAGAAAATAAGTTCCTCACCTGCAACACCAGAAACCGCTACTTCAACTTCCCCACGACCTCCAGGACCTTTCATGTAAAGTCTGTCTGTTTTTCCTGGGGAATTACCAAATGCAAGAAGGCTTCCAAACCGAGACTTTCCAGCTTTTACCGAGAAATGGAGAGAGAGAAATGAGTAAAGCAGTTTGTTGTTATTAAAGCATAAGATAGGCTAGAATATGAGGTGCATATTCGTTTTCTTTTTATTTTATTTTATTTTATTTTATTTTTTTGAATTAAAATAAAAAAAAGGCTTCCTGTTTGAAGACCTTCAAACAAAGAGGCAGGAATATCAAAGTTCGGAAAATTGACCAAGTTTTAGCTAGAAAAAGACCTGATCGCACACAAAAGCATAGACACACGCAAGCACAGATTATGAATCTATGATCATATTAGCATACCTAAATAATTAGTGAACAAAAAACTATTAACCTGGAGGAGCTTAACACAAAGTAATTAAAATAAACGTTGTTAAAATCATGTCTTCCAAACAGCTCATCAAATGAATACTTGGTTTAAAGAAAATTAGAAAAAGTTAATGGGAGAAGGGAGAGGAATTACCATCATATGCATCTCGAACCATTTGATAACTGACAAATCCTGAGAAAAGGGTAAGCTGCAATCAAAGCCACACTAATAAGTCCATGCAGCATGCCTTTAATTTCCTTAGATACTAGTTCATTTCTTAAGAATAACAGAATACGACCACACTTTTTTCACGAACAAAAATAAAATAAAATAATCTGAGCTGTAAAAATGTATCTCTAATAATCATGCACATAAAGATCAGAAAAAGCATCACTTCAAGCAAGTTTAGAGTTTGGCAGATTGCAGAGCAAATTTTGCAGAGTAAATTTTTTTTTTTTTTTTTTTTTAAAGGATAGCGAATTTCAGTAGTTCAGTAGACAAAAACCTTGGTATTTTTAGTATTTCCAGTACTAGAGTCCGTTGTCCTTGAGGAGCTATCACTAGAACTGGAATCATGTTGCTCGCTTTCAATTGGAAATGCTGCACCACCATCTGCGTTCAGAAGTACACAGTAACAATGGTCTGTTTCTGTCAAGACCTGCAAAGGAAGAGGAAACTTGTTATAGTCGTTATTGAGGTGGAACGAATGTTAGGCTTGCACCTGAACTGTAGGACACATAACTATTCTTGTCTAGAGATATTGTCTAATAATCTCAAAAACAAGAATAAGCTCTTTACAAAATACAAATATTGTCTGAGAAAAATACCAAACACCAATATCAAAATAATGTTCAATACATTAAACAACAGCGGTTTGTACAAAATACAAAACAAAACGCAACGCTTAAGGTTCAGATTTCATAGTATTCAAATCAAAGTAGCATTGCCGGGGGGAGATGGGGGAGTAGGGGAAGTAAGAAGAAGGCTGTTTGCCATTGATCACTTCATAAGATGTCTTATCTAAAACTACTAAAAGGGAAAAACATGCTTAAACCAGACCAAAAAAATTGCTTGGTTAATTTAACTGAATATAGCATAGCATGCCCAAAAGAAAAGAAAGAAAAAAACGAGGGAGGGAGCTATTCAGAAGCAATAACGTCAACAAATACAGTATATAGAGTGAACCAAATAGGCAGAACTTTATTGAAAAAAGAATAGTTATCATACCACAGCATCAAAAGTGGAGTCAAAGTCGTCAACTGCAAAACAAATGTCTGGATAGGCAGGTTCTGTCTCCACTTCCTGAAAAAATGTTAGAGTCAGCATCAGAATGAAGTGGAAGATTAGGCCTAGGTTTATTTTATCACATTTATTACACCGAAAAAATTTACCTTCTTTGAATCCAAATGAAAATTAACCCGGCTTGGAGATGCATAAACAGTCTTTACAACCTGAAAAGACAGACGGCCCATGTCGAAAGTTAAATGGTCACCTAAAAAGGTCTCTAACTACGACATTCGAAATAATAATTGAGCAAGCCTGGATTCAAGAGTTCAAGCTTCTCCACTTAAGCTTAGTTTCTGAAGTCATCGGAATTGATAAGTTACGGGAAAAGAAGCTAATAGGGGAGTAGTAACAGGTGAATAAATCTGGCTATAGTCATGTTAAACCAAACTCGGGTTGAAAATACCTTGTATATTGGAGATAATGGCGTATCTTTGGCAGCTTGACGAGTCAGAAGTTCCTGGTGACTGAAAAGAAGACTTAACTCAATTAATTCCATGAGAGGAGTTCCAAGGGAAAAAACTATAAGCCCCTCATTATCATATTAGGTGTAGTAAGCAGTAAGTTTCCCGTTACATTTTTTAAAAGAATAACCACAAAATGAATAAAAATAACTCATACAAGAAATAATATTCGACCAATCAAATGGATCCGTATAGTCGAATCAAATGGATCCGTATACAGAAATTTTCATGACATAAACAACAAGACTTTCTCATTAGGAAAAAAAAAAAAAGGAAGGAAAAAATACTGCTGTAACTGATAAAAGTAGGTATTGAATTAAATGGATGATGAGACGGGAGATTGTATTTTTAACTTGACCAAAATTGAGGAGAACTCGCCTGCAAATAGCCACTGTAACAGTAAATGAAGTGTGAGCAATCAAGTTCAAGTAAAATGAGCGCCTCCAGTCCACATCAACTGAACTTTCACCGACTACATTATCCAACTGGTTGACAGAAACGTAGATGGTTATCTTAATATGAAAGCAGGAAACATTGCAGTTTTATGTTTCTTAACTAAAACCATCTCTAAAACACACACATATGTGGGGAAAAAAAAAAAAAAAAACAGAGCCCAAGCTGTAAATAATCACTCCGCAGTGATTGTAAATTACAGCCAGACTATGACCATTACAAATTACTTTAATTAATTCACTTATTTTCTTACAACGAAGACTTAGCACTTGATTCCTCACATGAAAACAACCGAAAAAACTAAACACCGTACTGGATTAATTTGTGCTTTTACCTTAGGGGCCCACCTGCGTACAAAGTAAGGAGAAACATCTTCCTTATCATCATTGGAACCATTTCCTTGAGTGCCCTGTTGAAGAATCACTCAAAACATGAGGTTTTTCCTACACATTTCCTAATAAAGGGGCAAAATTTAGCCAATGAAATAACATATTCCATACCAACTTTCGGACCAGAAATACAAGATCGTCGTCTTGTCGCCTCCTAGATTCCGTACCACGGAAAAAATACAAATCCAGCACGTTATGCCAGAACCGCGGATCCATTTCGACATCTGAACTTTCTTCCTCATCAAGCACAGTTTTCCCTAATAATTTCGAGTTTCTCTTCACCATACTCAGTAATTCAGACCTATCAAATCAACATTTCAAAACTATCAACTCCACAATTCAAGTTTTTCAACAAACTTCCCACAAGAACTCCACAACTTTTCATCAAATTCTCTGTTCGCATCATTTCCTTCGCAACTTCTTTCAGTTAAAAGATTTTTGATTGCGTAATTGAACTAAAAAAATTGGAAAAAAAAATGCAGTGAAATCGGGACATACCTTGAAGGAGTTTCCTCGCCATCTCCGAGCATCTTCTTCTGCGCCTTCGCCGTCGATATCTTCCTATGAATCTTTTACTCTTCTTTCCAATTGTATGGTCTCTGGATTCAATTTCTAGGGTTTGTAAGCTTCGTGGATAACAAGGTTTTGGAAAAGCCCCAATTGAAATCGAGGAAGAGCAAAGTGGCGCGAGTTCTCTGCGATCTGGCGCCAGATACTGTAACCTCCTTTGTTTTCTTCCCTCACACTCACACAACATAGAGAGAAGACCACC
>JAFMPE010128263.1:0-10410 GCA_024759925.1 Ficus religiosa
TCTCTCTCTCTCTCTCTCTCTCTCTTTTCCAGATTACTTTTTGTTGTTTGTGAAGCAACCACACAACGGTTCACTGTTGTTGAAGCGGACACTAACTATGCCTTTTCGTTTTAGACTGATGGTGGTATTAGAGATCCTTTACAAGAAGAAATTGCGGAAGCACCACACGGAAGCTTTACAAAGGTAAGAGTATTGCATCTGTTTGACGCATACCAAATGATTATTCATGCTTTTCCCACCCTTGTCCGCCTTTATTTTCCTTTTGAAAGCTAACTTTAATCTTTTTAAGTGATTATTGACTCGTTAGATACCCCTTGGGGAATTGTGTTTCCAAACTTTCTTTTCCTTGGCTCCCTTGAGTATAGACATTGATATGCCTTGCTGTGTTTCTATAATTCTTTGGTTTTTGTGAACCTTAAACTAGTTTGTAATTCTTCAGTTCTGAAAAAAAAAAAAAAAACTTGGCAGGTTGAAATTTTTGATCCTAAGATCAAAAGTTCGGACACAATTAAACTTCAGTGCAGGCTAAAGGACATTTACTTCCCATATATTCAGGTTTGCACTTTGCTATACTGTTTGTCAGTCTTTTTTTTCCCATCCAAATTTGATGGGATGCATATCTCATGGCGCTTGGCTTTGCATGGAGGTCTTAGCATTGTCATTGGAAAATATACCCACAGTGTAGCGTTTGTTCTAATTATACAACATGTAGATGTTAATTTCTAAGACTCTGTAGTTTTCGACTTTGATAAGTACCAATAGTGCATTATTTTCTCTTGCATATTTTATGAAACGGGAGTTTTTCTCTATTTTCTCTATTGCAATATTCTTACTTTTGCATTCTATTCCTTGGGCTTGCAGTGTGATGAGATGTCCAACACAGGGAGGACCGTTACACCAGTAAAGTTTCAGGTCTATTATCTTCTCCATTATTTTTCCAAGATAATATCTTTTTTGTATGATACCTTTGTGTTTGATTCCCTTGGTAACCAAATAGTTTCTTTTTATTTCGGTATGTTTGGTTGATGCCTCGAAATCGACTGAAATGAGTGCAATTTTTATTTTTAATTTTTATCAAACTATATGCAAAGTTCTGCTTGGCTTCTTGATGATCTGATTGCAGTCCTATGTGTAACTACAACATCAATCTTGGAAAAATGGACGAAAGATATAACTTAAAAATGAAATAAAAAAGTGTGTTCTCATGAGTATGCATGTTCCGGTCAGATCTAAGTAAAATTTTCGATTATTACAATCTTATCTGTGTGATTTTATGAGCATCCTTTTGATTATCGGACTTATAATTCTCTCCCTTTTCTGGTATTTAGTTCTTTGGCTTCAGCAATATCTTGAAAAATGCAATATGACTTTCAACAACTCGAAAGCCTTTGAGTTTTCTCTGTGATATCTCAGGTCAATGGAATTGATCTTGCTGAAATTGAAGGTGGGGAAATTGCAACTACAAATTTGCATTCTTGCAATGGACCTGATTTTGTTTTACACCTTCAATTCTCATTAAAGCAAGACTGTGTAACCAAAAGTCCTAGTAAGTGACTATGACTTCTTCAAGAACTTATTTCTTGTTTTTTTCCCAGAAAATGGCATTGTCCGTCCTTTAGTTGTCTTCACAGTTTTGAGTTCCTTGCTTTTAGCTACTTCAAGTGCTCTTTAATTTCTCAACTTGAAATGTTTCAGGAGCAAGATCATGTGAAGAAGCCCATGCAAGGCTGAAGTTTGTTTATTTCCCTATTGTTGGGGTAAGATCAGTATGAAATTCTTTTCTTTTCCAACATATAGTTTGGAAGTTTAGGAACTTGTATGTTTCAGGGAAAAGAGAGTATTGAGAAGATTTTGGAGAAGCTAAGAGCTGATGGACACCAAATTACTGAAAAATATGATACCTTTAGCCGTGTTTCTATTCGGCGGCTTGGTCGTCTTCTTCCAGATGCTCGCTGGGTAGGTTTTTGATCATCTCATTCTTTTCATATATGATGACGTCTTGAAACCAACTTTGAGCAAGCCTTTTTGAAGTTAAGAATCAAATTAGTCATTGCTTGAAATGAAGAAGTGTTATCTAACTTTTTGTCTATTACTATATCTTCAACTATAATCATATCTTCTGTACTAAATGAAACACACGTCTATGTAACCAATGTTTGCAATTCCTAGATATTTACTTTACACCTGTAATTATCATCGAATAATATGGTACTTTCTTTCATTTTAATGTCTACTTAACCTTTTTACAGGCATCACTTCCTTTAATGGATCTAAGGCACAAAAAGGGAAATAAGGCGCAAATATTAAAGAGTTGTTGTTCTCGAGTTAAATGCTTCATTGGTAAGCTGGTGCAGTTTTTTTGTTTTTATTTTGTTTTTTTAGTTTTCTAGAGTTGTCAAATATCTGCTTCTCATCAGGCAAATTACATGGTTTGAGAATTTCTCTCTATGGCTTGTACTGATAAAAATAGGTCGTGGTTGCAGATACTGATGCTGGCATGAATCCAACACCATCTAAGGCAAGTCTTAATGTTGATATCTTTCTCTATAAGAATTTTAGAAAATCTGTCTCTCTCTCTCTCTCTCTATCATGTTCTATTTGCTGCACATTTTCAAGTTAGAATGACAGGAGTAAAACTGTCAAGCAAATTAGTTCCTTTTGTGTGTAAAAAGCATTTTCAATAGGAAAATATTATAATGATCCAAAACCAAGGAAAGATGAATACAGAGCTATAGAAAATTTGGACTATAACTCCATCAATTTGGATGGTGCACTTTGCATGGTGCAATTAATAAGAACATGCATTACCGTATACAGACGGATCTAGCACATCATAATCCTTTTACCATTGCTCTGAAGAACTTTGGCAGTAACCTTCGTGAGAATGAAAAAGGTAATGTCCCGTCCACTTGAATTTCATTTAAAATCCATTTTTATTTGTAAAAATTTATTTTTCTTAATCTAACATTTTTAGTTTTCAGGAGTAGATATTAAAGTTTTTTCTAGAGATGAAAAGTTGTTGAACCCTTCGCAACTAGAAAAAGAATATCAAGATTGGGTTCATCAGATGCACATGCAGTATGATGAAGAAGTTGATCACGGTGAAGATCAACCAGTTATTGTTGTCAGCCCTTTGAAAAGCAAAGAAATAGGAATTTCATCTAATGGTATGCATGAAAGGATAAACATCTTGATTTTCCACTTTGCATCAAAATGAATAGTTTATGTTATAATTATCTTAATTTTGTTTTTGTCCCCGTATTTATGTCTTTTGATCTGATTGTATCTGGTATCAGTTAATAATTTTTATTGTTTCATTGTTAAATTCTAGTTATGAGAGTTCATAAAGTTCTGAAAAGGAAAGGAAAAACCTGGAAATCTGGCCAACAAGTAAAAATCCTGAAGGGAGCATGCGCTGGTGTTCATAATAATAACGTCTATGCAACACTAGAGTACTTTTTGCTTGGAGGTTTTGAAGGTGATGCTGGTGGTAAGTATTATGCCTTGGTAACACTCAAACTGGTCTTGTGCAGTGCAAGAATTTTGGTCAAGATAAATGTCCTAATATTTTTTCGTGTCTTTCCTAACAGGAGAAGCACGGATTATATGCAGGTATATTTACTATGTGTGTACTCTAATTTATTTGTCTTTTTCTTGATTGCTCTAGTACTTTCTCATTAAATTATTCTATGTTGCTTTGGGATGAAAAAGGCCACTAGGTATATCAGATAAGAATGGGTGCATTCTTACTGAAGTTAACGGGGAGACTAGTCTGGATAAGCGAAGCTCCTTGTCCATTCCCGTTAGCGTTATTGACTCCGGAAAGGTTTACAAGAAACTTTTATTATTATTATTTTTTTGTCTTTTTTTTTTTTTTTTGAGTGAAAATGAGCACGCTTTTTTTATATGCTTAATATCTGAGCTGTTAATGGCAGTGCATATCTATTGATAGTATTGAGTGGAAAAACTTAGTGGAAAAGCAGCATCAGAAATCTCCTTCTACAATTGACTTGCTAAGCACAAAAGAATGTCAAGAATTGGAGGTTGATGGGGAGGTTAGTGTTTTTCCATTATTTGTCCCCTTTATTATAAGGGACTTATTTGAAGTAACAGAAAGAAAATGGATAAAGTGTTAGAATTGAGAAATGATTTTATTTTTAAAGACCGGGAATAAAAGAACCTTGGATGGGACTGAATGCTAGTTTTCTCTATCTTCTTAGTTATGAAATCAGAAACTATCTAGTTCATGGTAGTGTCTCTTTGTTCAGGAATTGCCTGCGATTGCTAATGCTGGAAAAGCTCCACCCAAGGAAGTTCTGGCAGTTGTTCGGCCTGCTAATTATGTCCCTCAGAGTGACCCTAAAGATCTGGACCAGAAAAATATTTCCAGATGTAAAATAGATATGTCTTTAGAAGTCAAGTTCAAGGGCCAAAACAAAGATGATGGGAACTTGGATCACATTTATTCTGTGCGTGCCCCATCTTCTTCTCATAAAGGAATCCACGGCATGTACATATTTCAACTCGGAAACAAGTTCCCAAATTTGTTTCAAAAAGTGGGTGTCTATACGTTTTCATTCTCTCTTGTAAGTGGTTCACCTAGACACCAATTTATCCGTGTCTTCTGAAAATCATTGGACTTTCATTTGTTCCTCATCATGTGACATCTTTGTGTCTGTCATTTGATTTTTTCAGACTGATTCAAGTTGCAAAACTTTGGTTAAAAAAGTTGTGGTTAATGCCTCTTCCGAGATCAGAAAGTGGCAACTTTTGAGAAATAGCAGGAGTCGACCATTTAGCTTGAGGTACCTCACTTTTAAGATAAAACTATTCTTTTATAATTTCCTGTAGTACATTTTCTAGATTGGAGAGAGTAATATTATATGAGCTTAACTGAGGTCATTAATAATTGCATATGGAATGCCTCTCAAAATTCTTTTATTTGTTGCACACACATATATGGTCGATGTACCTTTTCTTTCTTAATTTGATTTTATTTGTTCGATGATCTTCAATGACAGGGTTGGTTCATGTTCTGAACCTGTTGCTATCGCATGTTATGACATTTATGATAATCGAACTCGTTTTACATCTAACACGCAAGTTCTGGTCAAGTTCCAAGCAAAACAGGGTGTACTTTTTCATGTAAAAGATTATAAGACAGAAGTTTCAACTTCTCGAATGGAACTGAAAGTTAAGGTATAGTTTACGTATGTTTTCTTGTTTCCTCAGTAAATTTTGCAGGTCATATATATTGTACTTGCATTTACATAAAAATGGAAATTGCCTTGGGGTGTATTTGTGCATCTGTCAAGTTTTTGTATGTTTTCAGGGCTTATTAATTGAAAGCAGGAACTTGGACCAGATTCGGCCTGTGTATGAAGCTACTTGTGTCATATCTAGCCCGGATGAGTTATTCTCCGTCTCCATCCCTTGTCGTGGTATTGTGTTAACTTAAAGCAAAAGATGGATATAAGCTTAAAGTTTTCATGTCTTGTTATTTACTGACATTAGTCTTTGTACATAATTCAATTTACCTTTTTCTTTTTAATAATCAGTTAATCCTGGATGTACGCAAGTTGTTAGAGCCCAGCCATCAATTTCAGCTAACCAACTGTTTCCAGGTTGCATTATTAAAGAGCTTGAATTAGAGGTATATCAATTCAATTGTGCTATTGACATAACAATTCATGGACTACTGCATGATAACTTTTGCAGGATAAATTTCTTGGTTAACTGATACAAACCTGGTGACTGCAACGTTGCTGATAAGGTTTTACTTGCAAACAATCTAATTCTACTGTCCTTTTTCTCCAGATGTTTGATGCATATGGCAATCATGTAATGGTGGACTCGGAAGTTAAATTGAATTTGAAGGGGTTTCAGATACTAGATCAAATAGGGTTGAAGCGTAAGGTCTGTGTCATTATAAGTTTTCTTGTGCGATCATGCTATTATGAAGTGATTTTGAAAGCACGATTTAGAGATTTATTGAGGATTTATTTGTTTGTTTGTTTCATTTCAATTTTTATAATCTCTATACATTAGTAAATGAGCAGACAACATGAGAGTACCTAGGAAGATGGAGACGACAATAGAAGTGTCACAATAATATTTGATTATACGCTTCGGTGGTGACAGTGACACTTAAATTGTTGTTTTTATGCAAATGCTGATAAATGTCTGTTAAGTTTGTTCTTTTGAAAACTAAATGTGGCATCATTAGATATTTAAGAAATGGGATCTTTTCTGATCTGCTAAGATGATTTCATTGGCATGTTGTTTCCTTAATTATTATCAGCATGTGTATTTGCTTCATACTAAGCAGTCACATAACCTTTCTGACTAGGTTTTCTTGGAAGAAATTAGAAGCAATCACCAATTTATTTATTTTTAATTATCTATTTTTTTTGTGCAAACTTTTTTTTATTATTAAGGCAAAATAGATACATCATCCTGACGAAAAACTTTCAATATAGGTGGATAATTGTGGACGCATTGACCTTAGTGGCCTCCTGAAAGTAACAGCTGGTTATGGAGAAAAGGGTATGCACGTTTCGTGTAGAGCTCTTGAGGCATGGATTTTACGAAGATTAGTATCATTTAATACCTATTCTTGTTCCAGTATCACATAGTATCATCTAAAACTTATTCTTGTTCCAGTATCACAAGTTATGTGTTAGAGATTTGTCTGATTCAATTAAATGATACACATATGCTTTGAAGGTTATCTACTTCAATTCGTGAACTCAGATTTTTTTGTGTATAATTCTTGCTGTGAATTTCTCTTTAGCATCAGGATATTAAAATTAAATTCTCGGAGTTGCATTTGAAACGATTTATTAAGAGGTTGATAATAGTCTTCATGAATGAATAAGTAGCAAATTCCCTATATTTTATTTCCGTATGTATGCATTTGCTTGTGGTATAAAGTTTATGATACAAGTTATATGTCTTGATTTCAAATTACCTGTCTTGTGCAGTATCATTCTCAGTTTCATCGGACAAGGAAGTTTTTGTCAAGCAAGAGTTTCAAATTGAGAGAAGGGAACTGAGACTTGTAACGAAGGTGATGCTCTTGTTCAGTTCCGTCTTTATTTTTTGGATGAATTATTGTTTATATTTTCCTTGCTGTAATTTTTCCCCTCATAATTAGTATGATTGTTGTCAGGTACCTGAGGTTCTTCAAGCTGGTTCTGTACTAGAAAACATGGTTTTTGAAATTGTGAACTCCGAGGGTGTTGTTGATGATACTATCCATGACGAAGAGAAAAGTGGCCAATCACATATGCTTACAATAAAGGCCGATTCGCATGATGCAGTAGAGTCTATCCGGTATACATTCAAGCATGGACGCTGCACAGTTCCTGCCATTCCCCTACCTCAGAGAGAGGGAAGCTTTTGTTTCTCAGCTTGCCATTCTCGTCATTCAAATCTGAATCTGCCTGTCAAGGTTTGAATACTTTGCAAAAGCTTCATTTTTTAATTATAAATTTGTTGTTTATTTTTGTTGTCGCCTTTCTGCCTTTATGTGATGATTGTCAAACTCTGTTCAGGTTCATTTGGTGAAACCTGCGGTGCCAGTGTTAACTCCATCTTTGTCTTCGGATGGAAATGTCTTGCTTCATCAGGGCTCATCTTCTCTTAAGCAAGTAGGAAAAGAATTTATCACGTCCATTGAGCTTAGGAGACAGGTACAATAATATATATTATCTTTGAATTACTTTAAAAAGTAGATATGTGCAGTTTATACCTTGGCAGTTGGAATAGTCCAACATTGTAGTTCATTCATTAGTAAAGTCAAGATCTGTACCAGTTACCCTTTTTTTTTTTAAAGGTCCAGTTACTGATTTTGAGTTCCATGGTTTATTAGTTTTCTTTTTAGGGATGATTTGATCTGACCTTGGTGAATGTTCCTCATGTTGCATTTTGAGTTTCTTGAGCTTCTTTCTGCAGGGACTTGAAGATGATGTGGTTAAAGCGGGTATGTCGATCGGAACATTGGAAAAACGACTTGATGCTCTTGTAGAGGAGAAAGAAAAACTTGAGCAAAATATGAAAGAGTTGCAAGGTTCTGACCATCACATCTACTGCTTTTCAATGTTAACTGATTGACATCATTGTTAAAAACTGCGCTAGCTAAGAATGGGCTTGGCCAAGTTGGCTGTAAATTAATGCTTGTCATGTTAGAAGGCATACACGTACCTCTTACTCGGCCTTTTAGGTCCATACACCCTTTTCTTTGTTGCCTAGGCATTGTCTTGTTTGTCTGGTAGTCTGACAGTGTGTTGTACTTTGGCATGTTTAGATTGTGTACTTGAAAATAAATCAATATTCATAGACATTGTATTGTTTTGTGATATTCAGAGTTTCTTGGACTTTGTCTACCAAGTTTCTTGAATTGCTTTTACACTAAAGAGGAACTGATGGTGGAGATAGAAAGGACAGATAACTCTGCCGCTGCTGTTCTCTGCAATATTTCTAGAACAGTTCGATTCCAAGATCCTAAGGACCATTTGATGAAAGGTTTAATTGGAGTGGTCGCTCTTCTTGGTAGAGTCGATTCCAATCAGCTGAGCAGGTGAAACAGTTGACCTTTTTTTTTCCATTTTCAAATTTAAAATATAATTTTGTCTTGCTTTCTGCCCTTTCTCTTCTGTCTTAACTTGTGTTCGTATCTTGTTTTTAGGATATTGTCAGAATACTTGGGAGCAGATCAAATGCTTGCAGTTGTCGCTAGATCTCTTGAGGCTGCAAATGTTTTTGAGAAGTACACACGAAATGAAGTTGATTCTAGCGATGCTCAACATGCAGCAGGAGCTGAAATTTTGAAATCCATAAAGGGTCGCTATATGATTTTATGCCTTGAAGACATGAGGTTATTTAAAATTCCTGACCGCTTTAGTTTAAATTTTATCAATATAATTCTCAAAAAAAAAAAAAAAAAAAAAAAAAAAGAAAGAAAAAGAAAGAAAAAAGTTTATCAATATAGGAACAGGAATAGTTGTTTGTGTCAGTTTTTTATATGTGTGTGTGTGTGTGTGTGTAGAATTAATCTTTGATCCTTTAAGACCAGTTCTACACTAGGATTGAAGCTTTCGTCTATATATACACATATATGCACTTATATGTTTGTTAGGGTTCAGATCATAAGAAAAGGAAAATATAACATCTGAGGGATTTGGTCTGAACTCATCTCATGTCACGTCGTTATCATTTTGCAGTCCTTACGAAGGTGGGTTTGAGTGTAGTGGTGCTCAGAAGAGGCTGCCCTTACCAGTTCCTTTTATGCATGACGGAACCACACCGACAGGTTTTTTGGGATATGCAGTCAACATGATTGATCTAGACGTTGATCAGCTGCAAACAAAGACAAACTCAGGCCATGGTCTTCGAGAGACGTTATTCTATTGTCTTTTTGGTCAGCTCCAAGTTTATCGAACCAGGGTAGAAATGTTAGCTGCACGTGCTTGTGTAAAACATGGTGCTGTTTCTTTAGATGGCGGAATTTTGAAAGAAAACGGCAGAGTTACTTATGGAACTGGGTATGTATCTCTCTCTCTCTGAATCTGTCCTTCCTTCTCTCCGATCCGTCGGTGTTTGAAAATTTGCTCTTAAAATGACAAAGTTATATGTTCTCAAGGGAGCCCGGAATATGCTTTCAAGTTGTCATGGCGGAGAGCGAGTCTGTTTCACGAGAAAATGTGAAGCAGCTTGTGGAAAAGAAATCACAATTAGGAATCCTTAACCAGCGTATTGGGGCAGGAATGAAAGCCCGTAAGAAAATTTTGAAGAAGTTTGAGAAGAAGAAGAAGAAGTTTTGCGAGTTCTTGGACGAGGTTGAACCTATACTAAGAAGCTACAATTTGGAGTTTGGAATGGAACCTACACAGGAACCAGCTCCACGCATGTTGAACGTTTAGTTGAGAAAAGTAGTTAAAATTTCAGTAATTTTTTGTTATATCCCTACTTTAGGTACAACAATACGCGCACATATATATATGTATGTTTATATCTTTTTATTTGTATATATTATTCTAAAAAATGACTTGTTAATAGAAGCATATGGTAATAGTCACTTACATTAAACATCTAGCTCTTCACCAGAGGCTATTGATGTCTGATGACATTATGTTTGTTGATGACTTGTATGTCAAAACAAGGTGTTTTATTTTGTTTTTGATTTGTTCAAGGTAAGTAACCTTTTGATCTTATGGAGCAATATACACTTAGATTTTACTGTCGTTGGTTCTAAAAATAGAGTTTGCTTCGTTTAGCTGTTTTTGAAGCCTTAAGGGGAGTTGTTTACTTATTGCTTGTGGTTTTAAGTCGTAAAGTTTTTGCCTTTGTTGAAATCTAAAAACATATATTCATTCAGATTAAATGCTGCAGCTTTTTTTTTTTTTTTTT
>JAFMPE010128274.1:0-10408 GCA_024759925.1 Ficus religiosa
AAGTAGACGCTGTCCTCGCGTGATGTTAGGGTCGCCATTGACGAAGCTTGTTTTCGGTTCGTTTGAGAGTGGGTTTGCAATCAGAGGGAAAAGGAAATGGTAAAGAAGCCGAACTCACAAAGGGTGAGAAAAGGAGATGTATGTGCAGGGTCGTTCACTCTCAATACGAATAGTTTTATTATTATTTTTATTAAGTTAAATTACATTGTTTAGGGTCGTTTGGTTCATCGGTTTGAGTTGAAAATTTTAAATTTCAATGATAATTTTTATTGATTTTTTCAGAAAAGATAAAAAAATTTTTGAGAAAAAGATAAAAATTGAGATGAAAATTTTAGGTTCTAAATGATGAATCAAACTGATGCTTAGTCACTAATCATTTTAAGATAGTGTAATTTTATTTTATTTTTTTAATGTTTCCTTTGATATTTGAGTTTAACTATAATTAAATTATACTTTTTTATTTTATTTTATTTTTTCTGAAAAGTGAATAAAATTTATAATTAATTTTTGAAAAATTAATCGACTTCAACTTAAAAATTTCATCTCTAATTAACTTACTAAACATAGGTTTAGTTTTTTCTGTTTTTTTGCTTTTTTTTTTTTGTGCAGTTTACTAAACTATTAAAATCCTATTACAAATATCATTTTTGTTAATTTTTAGATAGAATCTGTTAATAATTTGATTAAAAAATAATACTAACTAACAAATTTCATCAAAAAATAAATGGAAAGAATTACTATAATAACGTTTTTTTTTTTTTATAATTTCAGATCACTCTAGTCAGGAAATAAAGAACATGGATCAAATTTATATAAATTTAAAAATTTAAGGATCTCTACTCTTAGGATTTTTTTTCCTAGAACACAAATGAAAGAAACAAATTTTTCCGCCATTACCCTAAATTATTGCATAATTATAATTTATAAATATAATAGTCTGTTTGGATAATATATTACATTTAAATGCTCATCAAGCTTAATGTTTGCATTCAAATGTAAAATTTGAATTATATATTCAATATATTTAGATTTTTAAAAAAAATTAAAGATAGCATTTGAGTGTAAAGATAGAAAAAATAATGTGTTATATGTTTTAAAAAGTGAAATATTGAATTTGGATTTGGGTTGAACTGTTATAAAATAGTAAAACTTTTAATTAGTTTTAAGTTTAACTCCAAAAGTGGCTGACCAAATGTCTAGTGCATTTAAATACAATAATAATTTGTAACACCCTTTGGCCAGTTTAGCATTTAACTAAACTTAACTATAACATGACACTAACCTATACATTTATAAAATCTGTCATAACATGTAAACCTAATATAACCAAGATAGTTGTATGATAATATATTAATATAAAATATTTACAGAACTCTTTATCATAGTTTAGTCAAAAATATGAAGAGTTAGTATTACAATTATCCCAGATTGTTATTACTATCTCAAAACAAACTTTTGTAGTGTAGCCCATAGAGTTCTTTGATAAGCATTTTTCATGAAACAACTTTAGCTTAGTATGTACATAGATTTCATGACATCAGTTTCCCAAAAGAGGTTCAGCCTGCTACTATATTGCTTCCTCATTCTTTTCTCCATCACCTGTGCCATGAAACTTTAAAGTGAGTTAAAAGCCCAGTAAGCTGAACATAATTAAGTACAAAACGATTAAACTACAATATGTACTTAAAATATATTTCTCAATGAATTTTGAATCTCTTTACTGCAAATAGAAATCCAAATTAACATCTAAAACATATCATGAAAGCCCTTGAGATTGGTACATATTGGGTTTAAGCTACAGAATCATTTACCATTCATTTTCTTTAAGTTTGGCCAAACATTTTCGTTATTGTCCTTGGGATCCCAAACGTTGGTATCAGTCATGCCCTTTTTGGGACCCATCCGTAGATATCAGTCAATCCCAATGACAATATTGTAGTGAGATTATTACATTTCATAGATATTCCCATCATTTCATAGGCCACATCCAGAATTTGCAAACCTTTAAAACATTATAAACATGTAATAAAATCTTTCAATAAACCATACTTTCCTTTAGTTTTCATACTTATAAATCATATTCTTTCCAATAAGAGGAAACATTAAATCGATAGTCTCATTTTAAAATGCTAAACATGTGTCAAAAACAAGAAACAATATACCATATACTCTTTAAGTTTTTATGACACAGTAAGTAGATTCCTACTTACCTCTTTAAAGTTAAATTACTGCAGAGAAATTGACTCTACTGTTTCAAGGAAGTTGGTCGTACTTGTCCTAAGGTCCATGATAAACTCATTTTACATTTAAAAGTATCTCCAATCAATTAAAAGTAATATAAAATAGAAATATATGTATTATAGTGTCACTTTTCAATGTTTCAGACCATTTAAGGACCTTTAGGACAAGTTTTAAGCACGAACAAAATCTTTATATAGTTACTGTCCACAAATTTCCAGAAACACAACTTAACTTTTGAAAATTCACCAAAAATCTGATTCACTACATTTTCACCTGTAATTTTGTGGAGAGTAAGATTCATATGTATACTTTAACTTCACAAAATTTCAGCTTAAATACGGAGTATAAACGGAGAAAAGAAACTCGGAATCCTACTGCCCTATTATAGAAATCTCAGTTTTCTCAATCAAATATTTTCACAAACACCTTCTATACAACTTCATAAAATACTTTAAAAACAATCAAATCTCTTTTCCAATCAGACTTTACAATGTTTTACATCTCAAATAACATAGAGCCATAAAAAATCTTGATTAAAATCAGAAGTTACACATTTGGGAGAAAAATCGAAGCACCCTTTTAACATGAAGCATCTCAAGTAAATTTAATCAAACACAACTTAAAATCTCATATCTCTAACTTTTAATAACTTCAAAATCCATTAAAAATCCTAACTTAAACTGACTTTCGATAGCTTATAAAATTCAGACCCCAAAAATGATGACAAACTCCACTTTAAACTCAACCAGCTTGAACGAATTCTTCTAGTTGGCATTCATTAGTCTGGTTGGGTAGGAGCCCCTGGTTGATCGCCCAACAAAATAGTTGTTTAGCGAATGACTCAACCTATGCATCCGGTATTTACACACTTCGAGGTGTAAATCATAAACACTATTTATTCCCCCTACCCCTGTATTAATGAAAGAATAGAATTTTTGACTTTGACATTGCGAGCACCCACTAAAAATAGAAAGGGCACACTTTTATCTCCCTGGTCTCCAGAACTGCAAAAAAAAAAAATGGAATTTTCTGTCTTCTCATCTGGCAGCAAAAAGCTGTCCCTTGGAGCTGCTCCAATTTTTTCGGGGTATGAAGAAGCGGGAGTGCACCACATGGAGGAAAACCCTACTCACCTTTGTATGCCAAGTCACTAGATCTGCGAAACTTATTCTTTCAAGGTGGTCAAAGAGGGATCGTTCTAATGCGCCCACACCTTACTTCTTATTCAGGGGCGGACCCGCAAGAATGGCTATGTAGGTAAGTGGATCCGCGCTATGATCGCTTTGAGTTCTGCTCAAAGGAATATGAATTCTTTAGGAGTTTGAAGTAAAGGCGAGGGAGGACTCCTCCTCCGATCACTTCATTTTTTTTAATTAACCCTCGGACGTATATTCTTGACGTCCTTACGAAAACTTCCTTACCTAAGGGGAGTTATTTTAGCACTAAAAGGCTTGTTTTCTTGATCTCAAAAAGTTTAGATTGCTCAGGGCTGAGGAAATGAAATTGATGGAACCTGTATCATTAGGTATTGATCTAAGCTTAGAACGGGCTAAGAGGGTAGCTCACGAGCAAAGAACTTGCTGAGATCGAGTCGTCATCCTTTCCAATGGCCTCTTGGGAACGCCTCTTGTAGGGTCTTCCATGTATGGATGGTATGACTTTAGACACTCCACATGGAAGACAGGGTGGCTTTTTAGCTTGGGAAGAAGCCGAAGTTTTTAGGCAACTTGTCCTACTTTTTGTATGATGGGGGGATGCCCCTTCGTTTCTTAGTCATTCCCGTCCATGGAGAATAGAAGGATAGGTTTGAAGCGAATCAACGAATTGGAGTACTTGTTTGAGGTGAATCGAGGTCTATTTAATGCCTTAAATCATCATCTCCATATAGCTGTCAAAGCTTGCAAGTCGTTTTTCACTTCAGATATCTCAAGTTGACATTTTTCATTCTCCCCTAGTGGCAAAACCTTGCAAGCCCATTTCAATAAATAAATTGTATCTCAATTTGTGATCATGGCCTTACCACTCGGTCTTCGATGGCCAGCGGGGGATTCGGTATAGCAGCTCACGATCGTTTGTGCTCCGTGTTCCCGTTGGACTGGACACGTGTTAGCTGTAGGAAGTATGGTTCCGAAAGTGACTTCAGTTTGCCAGTTCAGGCTCAACTCCTCGCTTTACGTTAGCGGACCTACGGGTCGGGCCGGCGTTCTACGCTCTTTTTTTCTGTGCGGAACGATGCTGGGGAGAGAAGAGAATGCGTCGAGGTGGGAGAATGAGCTTTTGAAGGAAGATTAGTCTTGATTTGTTTTGTGATTTAGGAGGGGTAGAAGGTCTTGTTGAGAAAATTTGATGAAGAAGATTAGTTGTTGGAGTTTTTGTTTTTTTCCTTCTTTCTTTCTCTCGTTGCGTCTCACCTTTCTACCTATATTTCAAATGGTCAGTAAGCAACCTCTATGTAGACAATCACAAAAACTTGGATAACAAGTTTTATCCAATTGGATAACTATGATGTGACAACTAATGGATAGAGTTTATCCAATTGGATAACTATGATGGGGCAATGGATAACTATGATGGGGCAACTAATGGATAGACTTAGAGACTTGACAGCTAGCACATGACTCATGGGTCAATCTTATCTCAAACATCCAAAATAATCCTCATCTCTTACAAAATAATAGAAGTAAAAGTATTTTACAATACAATTATAAAATATCAAAAGGCGATATTTAAGATCTTTAATTTGGAATGTTTCATTCTTCTCATCTAATAAAAATTTCATAAAATGCACAAAAGAATTTAAAATTATCCTAGATTCTTGAAAATATATTTTCTTTGCAAATAAGTCTATAGAAAATTTTAATAAACTTCATTTAAAGTATGTTCTATAACTTTAGATTACAATTCTTATACAAACAATCTCATGGACTGAGCAAATCGATTAGCTTAACTTCCGGCGGTTGTCAACTCTCCTCTGCATAGCTTCTTTAAAAAAAAAAAATGTAGTTAAACAATTTTTGTAGCACATAAATTCTTAAAAAAAAAAATTTATATAAAATAATTAACATTACTACTAATAAACACTTAATAATAATACTCATAAGATACTAAACATACTTGTTAAACTTAGTTATTTTAAATTAATTAAGTTCGGCGTTACATAAATATTCTAATAATTCATTGAAACGAACCATAATTTGGATAATTTATCTTCTAAACTTAAAAATAAATAGTAAAACACCCTAAAAAAATTTAGGGGAATACTTCAAACATTTATATTTATTTGAAAGATAAACTAAAACATGATTACAGGTATAACCTAGTGGTAATAGCACACCAAATTTTATAAAGTTCGAATCCCTAACTCTTAAGTTCCAAAAAAAAAAAAAAAAAGGATCATCAACCAAAACAGCTGAGCTAATATACTTTCGAATTACTTCAAAATCAGCACAAACAAGATCAGAATTAAAACCAAAACGTGAGTTAGTCAATTAACAATGCGAGATACAGTGCAACAATAGCCACAATAACAATCTAGAAAAGAACGAACTTCTTCAATAATTGGATCTCAACCCTAAGAGGAGACAAGTTTTTAACAATAACAACCACATTCATAGCATCTGATTCCATTCAAATTTAAAACCCAATATCAGTGATGGATTTACGATTTGAATTCAGTGTGAACATAACTAAAGACCAAATCTTCAAATTAAGCCTCTGTTTGGTTCATCAGTTGGAGATGAAATTTTTTAGTTGGAGTTGGTTGACTTTTAAAAACCAGTTATACTTTTTGTTAATTTTTCAGAAAAAGAAAAAATTAAATTGAAAAATTTGAATTCCAATTGGAACACCAAAAAAACCATAAAACAATAGGGAAAAAAAAAAAAGTTTCTCTACGTATATAAAAATGTGATGAAGCAAGCAGCTATGTTATATATTTTATCTCCAATTCTACACTTTTTTTTTCTTTTTCTTTTTTATGAAAAAATTACTTAAATAACCAATTTTTTTTTTTTTTTTTAAAATCTTCCTCTTCCACCTTCTGCGTACTTTTTTCCCTCTTTTTTTTTTTTTTTTTTTTTCTCTGTCTTCTTTCTCTTCCAAGTTTTTCTCACGCTCTTCCATTTTTTTCTTGGCTTTCTCTATTGTAAGTCTCAGATTTCCAAAATTTAGGACCCGTTTGGTTGTTAGTTCTGTTTGAACTAAATTATACTTTTTTTATCATGATTTTTATTTTTTTCTGAAAAAGTTTTTTGTCTTTTTTGAAAAATTACTATTGAAACTTAAAAATCTTAAACTAAACTCATCCACCAAACACCCCCTTAATAACTCATTCCAAAAATCCCGAATCCCTTATCTTTAATCCCAAATCTTAAAAGCCTAATTTAGAAAGTAAAAAACTAACACCCATGTGAAAAATGTTCCCCTTTTGTTTTTTGTTTTGTTTTGTTTTGTTTTTTTTTTTTCGTTTTTTTGGGTTTCCTCTTTTTTTGTTTTTGTTTTTGTTTTTTTGTTTGGTTAGAAAAGAGTGCCAATTCCATCCATGTCCTCTTCAAAAATTTTTTTTAAAGACATATAATGTTTTCCTTAATTAATTACCTGATTTTGGAAATAAAATTTCAGTGTTTGGAGAAATTTAGCTAATTTTTTTAAGCGGCATTGGCGAAAAGTAGTTTGACTTGAAGAGTGTGGCCAGGGAAACAATTTGTGGGACTAAAATCTAATCTAGAGCTACCAAAAGGCAAACTATTGCTTTTGTTTTTGTTTACTCTTTTTGATTACTCAATGCCTTAAATCTATGTTTTTGTTTCTTTTTGTAATCTCTAAATTTCGTTAGTGATGACCGGATTCAATTATCATTACTGCATGTTTATTGTTTGTTGAAATGTCTGAGAGAAGGCCAATGTAAAGTATTTGTTGAAAATTTGGTGGATAGTTTTTTCTGTGAACAATGGTTAACCGATCATCAGAAAACAAAGAATCATCAACAATAACTCCCAAATTGTCTTACACCATCCTTTCTGTAGGGAAACAAAATGTTTTGCTTGAACAACTTGCTTTTTTATCAGCCTCTTCTGTTTTATTGTTTTTACTTGTGTTGTAACCCCTTTTTTTTATTTATTGATTTATTGATTTATTTATTTTTTCCAATTATGCCCCGTCTCTTTTATTGTTTTTACTTTACTATAGTTTCGGCGTCATGAGGTTAAAAGATGACAAGAATGACAAAATTTCTTTACTGTTATATAAATATCTAATTAGAAGCGACCAATTGCATCGTCACATTATAATAGAAAATTTATTGTTCATGGTATTATAATCCCAAGTATCCACAAAATTACATAAAATATAATTTTGTTTCAAATAATTTACAGTTTGATTTTTTGATTTACATATAAATTCGTGCCGTAAATTATCTGGTCATCATATGGAGGGTATTTGATGCAAGATTGGAAAATAAGAGAAGTGTAACACTCAAAAAATGTTGTTCAAGTTTGGCTCATATGTGTATGTGAGTATTCATTGCTCAATCAATGAAGAACAAATACAACGTAAGGTTTGTAAGAGTTTATCATAGAATAGCAATGATCATCTATCAATATAAACATCAAAACCTCTTAAATATCAAAAATCAACTCGAATCAATCATAATGCTTGATGTCCAACATTGGCCTAATTTTTGACCCTTGAAACAGTATTGGTTGACCGGACAAGGCTGTCCGGTTGATCAAACAAATACAGAGAGTTGTGTTTGTTTCAGGATTCTATCTAGTTGATTGGATAACCTCTTCTGGTTAACCGGATATGCTTGTCCAATTGGCCAGACAAGGATCGAACCTCTCCATCCTCTCTTAACATTTATAAAAAATAATTTGTGAAAAGGTTTAATGTAATTTAACAAAACAACGAAATTTATGAAATGCGTGCGCCTGAGCCTCGTTCAGACAACACTTCAAATGCGTTATCATGTAACTCGATACAAGACTAAAGTACGGGGTTTTAAGAGCAACCAAAAAAAAAAAAAAAAAGTTGAGGGTTTCCTGCATTCTTCTTATCTAAAGCTCTAAATCTGTCTTCATTATAAGTTCCGAGAGCTTGATACGTACTTGAATACAGCATTTTTCAAGATTAATTATTAGTGTATACACATTCAAGTTTTGTGATAATTAAAATCAATACTAATTAACCTTGGGGTATTGTTCAACAAATTTCAAAATGTAGTTAAAAAAAGGGCAAAATTTTAAAAAAGTTAAAAAAAAAAAAAAAACGCTATAAGTGCTTTAAACCAAAAATAATAAAAAAGTGCTTGGCAAAATTTTAAAAAATTAGTTGAAAGGTTTGACACAAAACAAGTCCACCACCCTTAGAAATACGTTGAT
This sequence comes from Ficus religiosa, assembly GCA_024759925.1. Classification (NCBI taxonomy): domain Eukaryota; kingdom Viridiplantae; phylum Streptophyta; class Magnoliopsida; order Rosales; family Moraceae; genus Ficus; species Ficus religiosa. The sequence goes on from JAFMPE010128274.1 coordinate 8,619, forward strand.
AGTATGATACTATACTAAAGATTTTATTTATATTGGCTAGAATTGTTAATTTTGTTTTGATAATTTTTATTATTTACTTATTCACTTTTAAAAAGGACTTTTCCACTAGTTTTAATTGACAAATAACTGTAAACCAAGGTCATACCAAAGGACTTCATGTACCTAAGTTCGGTGAAAAGGATGCAAATGTTTTCCTTTTTTTTTTTTTTTTTTAATTTTATTATAAAAAAAAGTTTTTCTTGTATGAATCACGCTGTTGGAAACTTGGACTGCTAGCTTTATCATATATTTTTATTGACAAAAAGCTTTATCATATTATCACTTCACCAGACCTTTTTGTTTTGGAATCACTTTAACAGACCTTGTGTGTACGCCAATCTATATTTCTTAATAATAAATAAATATGTCTGTTACACCCAAAAAAAAAAAAAAAAAAAGACAACCACGTCATGCCAGCACCGCATGCCCACAACATGTCTTGCACATTGCGTTAAGCACGTACATAGACGTAGAAACGGCAAATATTATGAGCATCTCTTTACAATAATTCTAGCTATAGACCTAGCTTTATAGGTCTCACAAGTTTGATACTAATGAGCTTTTTTTCCATCTCTTTACTCTTAAACATCTCTTGTTTAATATGGTACCTAATATTTATTTAGTTTTGGTCACGTTACGGGTCATCATCATCGACGATCGTTGTCCTTACACCCCTATGCTTTTTCTGGTGATTCTTGTCCCTTTTCATGCGCCATTGAGAATTGTCCTCCTTGCACCACAGCGCCCTTAACAAATGCCGTCTTCCTTGTACTCCTACACCCATGATGTGCCGTCCCTGTGCCACTGTCCTCATACGTCATTGTTTTCTCGAAAAAAAAATCGAAAGAAAAAAAAATGCTTAAGCCTTTAGATTCATCCACACTGGTTTCTTATATAACAGTTCAAGATTGAAATCTCCTATCCGAATATCATCTTGCAGGGGCACGTTAGAGAAAATATATTTTTTGATATAGTCGAGTTTATTATTTTGAATTTATTTATATTAGAAAACATCTTGATTTTAGTAAATTTGATAATCTTGAATAATTTACCTGATAATGTAACTGTAACTTGCGCTTATATGGAGCTCACTCATCTTACTCATTAGTTTATCTTTTCTCTTTTTTTGATTCGTGGATGTAGGTGCATTTGTCGAACCACATTAAATTTGTGTTGTCTCCCTTCTTATTTTCTTCTTTAATTTGTAGTAAATCACACTAGTACTTTGTGGATCTTTCTTAACGCGTGAAACAAGAGAATCTTTTAAACAGTGTTAAATTAAACTTTTTTTTTTTTGGCCATAATTGCCCATGAACTTATCGTATATCGTATAGTTATAATTCTCGATTTTTAATTTTGATAATTTACATCTTGAATTTAAAAATCTGTGGAAATTAAAAACTCCCAATTGATAATGTTGTTAATGTTTTGACTCAAATTAACATGTGATTAATACATGAGAATGAATATGGTACTTTTGTTTTTCAATAGTAGCTAGCCTAAATTTATATTTAAAACAAAGTCAATTCAAAATCCTTCTTATATTAGTAAGCTCAATTAAAGACTCTAACGCTAACAAATTTGTGTTAAAATAGATAAAAATGACTATTTATACCCTTAAAGAACGACTCACATGAAAGTCATATGTCAATCTCCTACAAAAAAAAATTAACACAACTATCAAATAGGGGTGTTTGCTATGCATTTTCAAATTCATCGTGTAAATTATCAAAAGAAAAAGTTCGTATGGG
>JAFMPE010128287.1:5487-15894 GCA_024759925.1 Ficus religiosa
TTTATTTATTTATTTAATTTGGTCATGTATAAAACCAAATAATGCATGCCACTTAATCCAAAACTTAAAGTGCCTTTTAGTAGGATCGAAATGTATGAGAAATGAGGATATAGATTGACAATTCAACAAGTTTTCATCCGTACATCTACAAAAGATTTCTGTAAAAAGGTAAACATGTTTAGGAAATTAAAAGATATATGATGTAGTGAATCATTTTGGTCCCCTTACTTTTGTTTGTCCGGTAACCTGTAACATTTTTTTCCTTGACTCTTTCCCCTCCCCCCCCATACCATATTCACTTGTTTCTTCCTGTGTATGGTAAGTCCTCTATTTGTAAGGCATTCTTGGAACAAAATATCTCAATCTCAAGGAAAAACGTTTGTTATCAGAACTTGTTCTATTTGCTTCGATTTTAATTGTATAAAGCACGACTGTACTCCATTGAAAAAAGGCTAAAAAAGTACTGTCAGACTACAATCGTGTCGGCTTATGTTCCTTCATAGATTTAATGTGACAGCAAACTTGTTTAATGTACTATAATTGCTGCTTTAACTTATAATGCCTCTTTTTTAATTCCAGATCAATGAGGTGATGCCAGTTCCGAAATAAAATCTGCGATTCTACTTGCTGTGCAACTCTGTTGGATGGTTTTTCACTACACTTTAGTATTGTGATTTGGATGTGTGAATTTAGATTTGTATTTGAGAGCTTTTGGTTTGATTTCTCTTGAGATGTTATTATGGTATATTGGTGATAATGACTGGGTGCTCAGACTATATATGCGTAAGTATTTGGGTTTGTTGATGATTAGAAGATGTCGGGCCGGCAAGGATATCCGTGCACAGACCCTATGGTATTTGCTTATTACTCTGTAATGATATGATTATATGGCACTTCCTTATTGTTGAAGCAATTATGATCTGTACAATGATGTGATATGTTTTAAAGATGAGCTGGTATCTTGCTAGTCATGCTTCAGAGTTCTGTTGGTGGCAAAGTATTCCGAGTTGAGAAATATTGCAGTGGTTCAAAATAGTTCCTCTGAGTGTCCGTCATTGGTGGTGGTGTAAGGTTTTCCTCTTTGCTGGTTTAAACAGATCAGCCTCCATGGATATCTTGTTGCTGCCGCATCAAGTCTGTGTCAGGAGTAGTTCTTCTGCAGAGTTGATTGTGTTTGCTTTGTTTATGGGGAAGTTTCGGCTCAAGATCATATTGCACTCCTTTTCCTTGCACGGATTTTTTTTCCCACTAGGTTTTTTCGATGCAAGGTTTTAATGAGGCCTTCTGTTTGGACTTTGGAGTAGATCTTGTGGCTTTCCATCCCATGGTTTCATATATTTTTAGCTTTCATGTTGTTCTATTGTAAAGCCTTTTTAAGCATAATTTCTTTTCTATTACTGAATTTTGTATGAATTTTTCTTCTTTTGAATAAATAGAGCCGAGGGCTTAGTGTGTGATTGGGTTTTGAGTAGATGTCAATTTAATTGGGATGTATTAAAGTTTTTTAACTCTAATTACCCTCTCTCAACATTTTGAAAATATATATATATATATATATATATTAGCATAATTCTATGATTCTTCCAATATCATTTTCATGATGTGTTTCATACTATCGCGTTCTTTGATAGCTTGGTTCCTACAGGACGTGGTTGCAATTGGAGATTGGATGTATGGATCAGGAAAATGGAGAATTTGGAAGCTTTGGGAAGGCGTTTGCTAGTGGGCTATTAAATGATGACGTTTAGACTGCAAAGTTGAATTAATTGCACTATTGGGGGATTAGTGGGCATTTTTCTTCATTTTTTACAAATTGTTACTACCTTTTTTTTTTTTTTTTTTTTTTTTTGGTGGTTGCGTATCTCTATATGAAGGTATTGCATTGGCTTGGAAACTAAATATCCTTTATTTGCATTTAAAAAAAAAAAAAAGTATCCTTTAACAGAACCAAGAGTATTGATTCTATTATTATTTTTTAAAAAAGTATAGCTCTTTTTAAGAAAATAATAAGGAATTGAGTCATCTATTTATTTATTTATTTATTTATTTTTGGTACCAAATTGTATGATACGTGATGAGTACAAAATAGGAGTAATTAGAAATTTGAACATAGGGTATAGAGTTATTCTTAAGGGAAAAAAAAAAAAAAAGAAAAGAAAAGAAAAATGTCATTTATTCACATATCCCTATTTTTTTATTGTGTCATATTTTTCGATTAGGATTAGGATTAGTTTAAGATTCTTGTTTATCTAATAGGATTATTTAGGCTTTTTTAATTTTGATAATTATTATTTTGAAAAGAAGTTTGATTATTATTGGGAGTTCCATTATCTCTCTTTCTTTATCCATAATTTGGAATTTATGGGGTTACATTTATTGTTGTACTTTTTTTTGGGGGTAAAACAATGCCTTTTTTTTTTTTTTTTTTTTTCCTTTCATAAAACATCAATGATTTTTGCCTAAAAATGTGAAGCTTCAGCTTTCTATATATATATATATTTTCCTTCGTGAAGGAAAAAGCTTCAACTCTCATCATACTAAGGCGTCGTTTTTTGTTTTTCATGTCGTTTTGTGTTTTTATACTCAAAAGTCAAAAGTCAAATCTACCGCAAGGCACGGTCTCGTGTATAAAGAGAACGACGTCAGTGTAGAATTGTTATATTTGGTCACATCCTAATTTATTACTCATACTTCCAACAGAATAACAACGAAGAAGAAGAAGAAGACGACGACGACCTCCTCCTTCGCTTCGAACGCAGTCGTTTCGAGCTAGGGTTTCCAACAATGTCAGGGAGCTCCAATTCCACCGTTTACATAGGTCAGTTTCCACTTGTTCCTTCAATCCTTTAGCTTCTTTAGCTTCTATTTTTGCCTTTCACTCACATTCCCAAGTAAAGTACTTTTCCAAAGAACATCTAGCTCTCTTTAATGGAGTTTCTAGGATTTGTTTGATACTCGAGAAAATATTACATCTATATAACATATATTTGCTTTTAATTTGGGGAGACTTCGTTTTCTTTTAAAATTTGATTCAGCTCAAGGAAAGAAGCTCAATTTTTCTATCTATTATTCTTAAATTTTTCGTAGATGCTTCTCTTTCCGATTGTAATGCGAAATAAAGCTTCAATTTTTTTCTCGTATTCTCTAGCTGTCGTTTTATTATGTGATTACGAGAGTTTAACGCAGTCTTGGAATCCAAACTTTTTTTCTAATTTCTGCTTTTCTTTTCTTTAATTTATTTATTAATTTATTTTTTGCAACAAAGACATCATGTTGGAAGAGGAAATTTGACTTCTTGTTTACAACAACGTTTTTTCCTAAATAATTAAAATAACGTTTCTATGGTTAATTCGAGCCTACAACAAGCTTCTTTGATTTGTCTTTTTTTGGTCTATTCCATATCCCTAAAATCGTTACTTTTTTATTTTTTTTAAATTTTGTTTTTTTTTTTTTGGGGGGGGGGGGGGGGGGGGGGGATCGTTACCCTGTTTTGATTGGATGAAAAATTATCGAGAAAATACATACGTGTGTACATAAATATATAGGATTGTTTTGTTACGTTTATATTTATATTTAAAAATTAATTGTCTTTCCTCTTCCTTGAAATGGAAGGCCTTGAAATGGAAGGCGGACATGTGAGAGATAGATTTGATAGTCCAACAGTATTATCTTATCTGGAATATTGCTTTTATGTGAAACTTCTTTGATTGTGTCCTCACTTTGGTAATGTGGCGGCCATACTGAACAGGCAATTTGGATGAGAGGGTGAGTGATAGGGTGCTGTATGATATTCTGATCCAAGCGGGAAGGGTGGTTGATTTGTACATTCCTCGTGACAAGGAAACTGAAAAACCCAAAGGTTATGCCTTTGCAGAATATGAAACAGAGGAGATTGCTGACTATGCTGTGAAGCTTTTTTCTGGTCTTGTCACTCTCTACAATCGGACTCTTAAGTTTGCGGTATGTATACTCAGTCTTTTCTACACTCTCTAGCAACTTTATATTGAGTCTGGTGTCCCGTGCCCAATCATTGTACATAGCATCATAAAATTCTTATCATTTGGATTTTGGAGTAACAATTGAGATTCGTAGTTTTTGATTGAATCAAAGGAACATCAGCTCATGCTATAGTGGATTTCGGGTATATTGGTTAGTTTGGATTTGGATAACTTGTTCATTGTCTTGCATTAACAGATTTCAGGACAAGACAAGCTTAATGCAAACTCTGCAATTACTCCCACATCAAATGCTCCTCACAAACCAAGATCTCATCCCATTCCTATTAACGAAACGGAAAGGACATCAACATCGTCCAGATTTTCATCTCACCCAGTAAATTATTCCCAAGGTCATTTCTGTTCTTCTCTTTTGATAATTAAATTAAGTTATTGTTCAAGCCTCAGACTTGTCACTGCTGTTTAATTTCAAAGTTACTGAAGTTTCTCTCTCTTCATATTCAGTGCCTCCTCCCCCTGGTGTAAATAATCATTCTAATGGGTACGGATCACATTATGATGGTAAAAATTTTGAATATAGTCGACGGGTTTTTGGTGCAACATTGGATAGCATTGATCGTTCTAGGTCGCGCCGCTTTGAAAGTGACCCAATTTCCTACCCTTCTTACTAATGCTACTCTGACTTTGATGGAGACCAAATTCTCACCTTGATAACTCTGTTTAGTGATTATTTATAGTGGTTCGCTGGCATGGGTGTGAAGAGCAATGCTATGGAGCACTCACTAAATGTGTCCAGCATCACACGCTAATAGAAAGTGGGTCTCACAGATGAGACATACTTTTTATTAGTGTGCGGTTTGTGGGACCAACTTTTTATTAGTATGTGGTGTTTAACACTATGGTGCCGCCAAGCATTGGTGTAAAAGAGACTCTAAGAATGCTGATTGTTGTGAGTCACATCACAGGCTAGTTTGTCATTTGGATGCTGTTTTTGGTTGTCTACCTATGTATATATGTATGCATAGTTTGTTGTACTTCCAAGATCTAGCTTCCTTCTGTACTAGTTCAGAGTTCTTGACAAAGTACTTTAAATTCGTTACTCATTAACTGCCTTTTATTTTATCCTAGTGCTTGCCATTATTGGTTTTTTTATGTTTTTAAGCCATCATATCTTTATCTAAAACAAGAAACTGTGTGTTTTGCATACATTTTAATTTTATGTGATTTTGATTATATTTAAGGGTTACTACCTGTATAAGATCCTACCGTAGAAAGGCCATACAAATAAAAAAGATGGCTTTATTTGACTGAAGTTGTGAGAATGATGTGTATGACTGTTCTTTAAGAATGACCAAGAGCGTTATGCTTGATTTGTGCCGTATTTATTTGGTATGGTGGCATGTATGCAGGTTGGGCATTTAATCCCGTTGGGTGTAAAATGGAACCGTGTAAACAACTTTTTTTTTTTTTTTTTGGTAAATGCTGAACTTTTTTGCTGGTTGTAGGCTTATAGCTACTGCAATGTCACATGTTCATTGTCGTGTAAGGAAGCTCATCCAGAGACTCATCCAGAGACTACCCTTTTCTTGTTGAGTTTTTTGGGTGGAATCCAGAGAGGCTTTGGCTTGTTAACATGTTAACAGCTTTTAATCTTGACTTGGAAACATTTTTGAATTATCCTCTTAGATGAGGATACATAAATCTTGAAACAACCAAATGATTTGTAGACATGATAAATTTTCATATACGATTGGTGTTTGTATAGTGTATCCGTGTGTGTGTGTGTGCGTGCACCAAGTGTAGATGTATTAGGCAAGTATCCTAAATCGAGGGGGTTTTTTCCCCCTCAAAAGAAAAAGGTAAGGATCATTGATGCAACAATTCATAAGCTGGTAGATGGGGGGAAAAATAAAAAGAAAAAAGTGGGGAAAACCATTAACCGTGTACTAGAAGCCTATAATCACAGTGACGCGGTGTCAAAAGAAGTCAGCTTGAAACTCACGCAGGAAAATGGCTGTATAGTATGTATCAGCACTATGTCTATATCTCTTAAATCCAAAACACTCCTGATCAAAAGCAAATAAGACGTGGATTTTTCCATGAGCGTGGTAGCCTGGGTGATGCTCAAGGAAATATAGAAGGAAGCAGTGTTGCAAAGAACGTGGTGCTATCTCCATTGTCGATCAGCTTGGTACTCAACAAGCTGGCATCGGGATCTGCAGTGACAACATTGGAGCAGTTCTTGCAGATTCTCGCCTCCAAAGACACTGATGATCTCAACTCCAAGTCTTCAACCATGATGTCTCTTGTTGCTGCCTCCAATGATGTTGAACGCTACACGACGCTATAACTAGAAAAGTGGATAACAACGTTATAAAGCATCAAATAAGACCAACGTTTGAATATGCAAGGAGAGGCAACTGCCGTCAACTTCATTGCCAAAGAAGACTTATGCACGAGGCCCACTCCTTTATTTCATCAAAGGCCATCTGGGTTGATCATCGCTTTCCTTTGATACCATCTTTCCAACATGTTACTGATGCTGTCTGCAAAGCAAGAGCACAAAATGTTGACTTGTGTAATCAGGTATACTCTTTTTCCCTCTTGTTTTTTATTAGTATTCGTGCATCTGTTTTAATTTCTACTCACACACTTGTCACATTATTCAAACAAACGTCTGTGTTATTATAGTTGAATATATATGCTGATTTGTTTTTCTTATGTTCAATTTAATCTAACCATCGTCATCCTTTGAGCGAGATAAGGTGGAGGTAAACTCATGGGCGGAGAAGGAGACAAAAGGGCTCATCAAAGAAATTGTGCCACAAAAATTAAAACTCAAACTGCCACTGCGTCTCGTGAATGCATTGTACTTCAAAGGAGCCTGGGAACGTGTTTTCGAGGCTTCTTGGACTCAACACAATGATTTTCACCTTTTGAATGGAGAAACTATCAAAGATCCTTTCATGACCACCAGTTGGGTCATGAGTCCCACTAGCATGATTCATTTGAGGATTTCAAGCTTGTCAAGCTCCCATCTGAGGTACGCCAACACGAGTGACAAACAATTTTCTATCTACATCTTTCTCCCTCATACAAGAAATGAACTAAAAGATCTCATAGAAAAATTCAACTTTGACACAAAATTGCTACAACCTAGCCGCTTTTATCTCCAGTGCGAGGAACTATCTGAGGTGTGGATATCGAAGATAACGTTATTGTATAATTTTTGAAGCTGTGAAGTTGTTGCAAGAAAAAGGATTGACACTGCCATTTGATCCAATGGGTGCTGATTTCACAAAGAGGGTTATAGTAATGACAAAAGTGTTTGTTGGTTTCATTCCACACAAGCCTTGTATTGAAGTCAATGAAGAAGGGACAGAGGCTCCTGCAGTCACTCTAGCTGGCTGGCATGTCGTTTTGTAGTGACGTATGTGCATCCAAAACCCAGTTTTGTGGCTTGACCTTCCATTCATGTTTATGATCGTCAACGATGTCTCTAAGTTTGTTGCGTTCGCTGGAGCAGTGCTCAATCCCCCTCTTAGATTGAATGTTAAATCAAATCCTTAAATTACGTACTAAGCAGGAGGAAGTAGAAGTGTCATATAATCCCCTTGTTGCCAAGTCCTATAATTATGTAACCTCGGCATATCATTACTTGCACCTTTTTAACAATCTTGGTTGGTGCAGTCATTAATGTTGTAATTTTCTAGTGATGATCCCGCCTTTGACAATGTCATTACTTTTTCTTTTTCTTTTCTTTTCTTTTTTTTGTTTTTGTTTTTTTTAAATGAAAGACGGATCAAACCTGCAGCCTTCCTCATTTGAGAATCATTTATCAAAATAAATATATATAATCAATATTTTTTTCCTTTATTTTATTTATTTTTTTTAAATCTTAGATGTAGTCAGAGTATAATTTGCAATATGTTCGTTTTATATTGTTGCAATATGTTAATGTCTTCAAGTGTTGCATCACCAAACTAGATTCTTAGATTACGAAATTGTTCTAACAACGACAACAACACCACTTTCTAACTTTTTTTTTTTTTTTTGGGTGTGGTGCCCACATTCAGGGGACAAGCATAGTAAGTTGCTCATTTACAATTAGTAAACCCCTAAAGTAAAGTTTTAATTTTAACTTCTCTTGTTTTTTTTTTTTTTTTTTTTTAACCCCCCAAAAGAAGTTTCCATCCATCTAAGTTCAGGAGCTCCCAGCAAAGTACGCTAATGGTCCAACAATGGCAGCATTAATATAGGTCGCGGGTTCGGAGTGGCTGTAGTCAGTACGATCATCTGAGTAGCCATCATTCTGATTCGGTCCTCCCACAACGGCTCCTACTAAGATATTAGGGTTTGGGTTCGCCGAGTAGAAGAACGGCTGGAAACCCCCTTCACAACCAAAGGACTGTGGATGTTTTGCCAATGAGGGCAATGACGATCCTCTATGGTGAATCCTTTTGGGATAGTATGGCCCGTACCCTACCATGTACGACATCTTCAGTGGATTCACCCCTAGTATGTAGTCCACCTAATAGTCACAAGAGTAAATAAAATTAAGAACTGCACCATTTTGAACCGTTAGATCATATCAGAATTATAATACTAGTAATATTTTTATTTCGGATACACTGTTAAAGAATTCTCGGTAATTTTAAGTAGAGGATAGACGGATGGGGACCTGTCTCTTAGCAAGGCTTCTTAAGGTGATGGGAGTGACAAAGAGGTTGCCACAGTTGAAAGTTTGCCTTGTGGCTGACATGTACTTGGAATAGGTGGAAAGCAAGAATGTTATGGCAGTCACATATTGCAGATTACTTGAAGGTAGCTTGTACATGAGCCCTCCTGCAATATTTAATCGTATGATTACTTTTCATAATTAAGAATTCATTTTATTCCTTAATTAGTTCCATATCATATATTACGTGGAGACAAGGTTAGTTTACCTTGTGTATATTGGGTGCTTGAATAGGGAGAGTTGGGCAAAATCCGGCACATAAATTGTTGAGCTTGTTGTTTGAACTGCTCGAAGTTCTTGTCTTTGTTCACCAATGCCCTCTGCAAATCAAAAGCAAAATCATTTCCTTCAACACCCTCGTAATTAACTCTTATTTAGTAGTTTAGGCAAAGATATATATATATATATATATATATGATTATTTACCCTTGATAAAAGAACATAAGAACCGGCATATTTATTGTCCCAGCTGAAGATGTCTGTTGAGTCGCTAGCTCCCAAAGATTTCAATAAATTCAAGTAATAAACTTCATTTGTTGCTCTAAATAGCCATGCAGCTCCCCACAGCAGTTCATCCTACATTTGTTTAGTGCAGCACAAATATTATGAGTTTCATCTATATTCATAAAACTCATATGATATTAGAATATGAAAAAAAAAAAAAATTATTTTAGTATAGTACACACACAAAGGAAAGGACCAATAACTTGCACATTACCATTACTAATTATTACCTTGTAGCCAGAATAGGAGCAGTAAAAAGGGCAAACAGCAGAGCCAAGAGAGTCACTATAGGACCCTCTGTATTGGATTGCAAATTGGATGACCTTCTTTGCAGTGGCCAATAGCAACCTTGAGTAATTGGGGTCCGCCTTCCTGAAAACCATGGAGGCCGCCGCCAACGCCGCCGCCGTCTCCCCGGCTACGTCGGAGCCGGGGTTCCCGGGCGAGACCCAATAAACCGACCGGGCCGAGTCCATGTCCTCGGGCCTCTCCCAACACTTGTGGTCCACATTAGGGTCTCCAACCCCCACATAGAGCCTACCGGGGGTAGCCCGCGCGCACTTGAGGAGGTAGTCGGTGGCCCAACGGATCGCCGCCCGCGCGCTTTGCAATTGGGGGCCCATGCGCTTGCCGTATTCAAGTGTGGCCCATGACAACATTGTGGTTGAGAATGCCATTGGCAGATTGAATTTGACATTGTCTCCAGCATCATAGTACCCTCCAGTTAAATCCACCTAATATATAACATTTTACACGATTCAATATGGATTTGCGTACTGTGTTCATTCTTATTTTATTTCATTAACATTATATATTGTTGTTCAATTGATCTCTATGAGACTTCAATTAGCCACCCCTTAACAAAAAAGACCCAACCTTCAAAGGACGGGCATGCATGGTTCAAAAAGCTAATTATAATAAAAATAAATAACTTTGAAAATAATTGAAAAGAAAAACTACATATTACACAGTGCAAATAGGAAGTACGCAAGCCAAGGACACTTTATTTATTATTATTTTTTTTAAAAGGAGTTTTGGCCGCATTCTTTTGACTTTTAGAACCTTTGATCCCGAGTACGCTTCATGTCGTAAAATGAAAGCAAAGCATAATAATTATTTTCATAATTACTTTCTGAAAGTAATAAATGATAATTACGTATGAAAACGGATCAAAATATAAACGAGGATAACACTTTAGGCACAAAAAAG
>JAFMPE010128300.1:611-11017 GCA_024759925.1 Ficus religiosa
ACCAAACATGTATAAATTGAACCAGATGTGAAATCAGTATCCTAGTATTCCAACATTAAAATTCCTGTAAGTTTCTCTGATAATTGCACTTTTTTTCTTACGCAAGTTTGTGAATATCGTGTTCGTCACTATCATAGGAGGGAGTGAGACCGTGAGAGGAAGAGAAAGTAAACGATGAAGCAAAAAGTGAGAGGAAAAAAAAAAAAAAGAAAAAGAAAAACGTGCCAAAAAAAAAGGAGAAAACGACAAGGTCAAAGCACAACATGAAGCTGCATGATTTTTCTTTCAGCAAAAAAAGAGAGAAACAAGTTGCATGACTTTCTTTAATACCATTTTTGTCTAATTTAAACCATTCGACGATGGGATTTCATTAAATAAACAAATTAATTGAATGTGTAACGGGTATTGTTTGATGGGTCTCATGAAACAGTTTATCTGACCATGATCGACCGACTATCTGACTCAAATTCACAAGCAAATACATTTATATTTCAAATTTTCAAATGTTGTCGCTTTTCACATTTGATGTCGTTTCCTAGTGTCAGCGTCGATTTTCCATTCGTTGTTGTTTCATCATGGATGTCGTTCTATATGCTAATAATTTTTTTTTTGTCGTTCTCTACTTATATCGTTTTTAATGTCATCTGGTCACATTTGATATTTTTTGCCTCCATACACAGTCGTTTTCCATTTCGTTGCCGTTTTCCATTTTGTTGTCGTGCTTTAATTGTCGTTTTCCTCTGCAATCTCCTACTGATGTCTTTTTACGTTGTCATCGTTTACTTCTCCGTTTCATTTCTCCCGTTTTGTCGTTTGCCATTTCATGTTGTTCTTGTTTTTTTATCTACTGATGTCGTTTTCCAGGTTGTTGTCGCCTTTACGATAGTGCTATTGTCAGTCGATGTCAGTCTCATATATCTTTAAGTTTGTTCCATTCTTTTTTTTTTAATCAAAATGTTATCGCCCTAAAAATGACGTCATATTGTGAACTTAATGTCTTTTAAATAACTAAACTGATTATCTTTTCGTGTCTATAGAATCTCAAATTTCAGTTGATGTCGTTTTATCATTTGACGTTATTGTAACATTGTTGTATCATGTAGATGCCATGTCGTTTTTCAAGTTACTGTCGTTTTAATGTTGTTGTCGTGTCTATGATCGCATCGTTAGGTTAATGTCGTTAAATGATGTCCTTTTACATTTATCCAAAAAAAAAAAAAAAAATGATGCCCTTTTATGTTATTGTGGGTTTTATGCTTTTTTATATTTTGATATTGCTGTCGTTCTTTTAAAGAAACTATTCCATGTCCTTTCTCCCTATTGATGTCGTTTATCAGTGATGCATATTCTTTTTTTGCTCCAACGTTTATCAGTGATATTTTGGTCTGACGTTTTTATGCTGATGTCGTTTCTTTTGCTTTTTTTTTTTTTTTTTGGGCTACTGATCGTTTTGAGTTTATTGTGCAATTATGTTGATGATGTTTTTTCATTATTTAAAGTGTTAATTTTAACCGTCGTTCGTAGGTTTTTTTTTTTTTTTTTTTAAGCTAAATATCGTAGTTTTGGTTAAAGGTTTTTTTTTTTTTTTTTCCACATTAGGGTCGTTTTTTAAGAAACGACTAATGGATCTTTCCTCTCCATAATAATCAGAAAATAACAAAAAATCAACGTTTTCTTTTTTATTTTCCTTTTTTTTTTTTTTAACGAGAAGACTAAATATTCTTTTTCTTAAGATGAAAATATAAAGAAGTTTCTCTTTTTAAAAAAAAAAAAAAAAGTCAAAGAACATACATATTGGACTGATAATGAAAACTGAAAGCAACAGAGGGGTCAAAGTGGAAATAATAATAAAAGAGGAAAACGTTAGGGATCCAATTGATTCTCTCTCTTTGACCCCGATCGCCTCTGCTCCCGGCAAAAGCAAAACGCACTTCTTTCTCTCTCTACCTCTCTTTCTGGTTATTGTTCGGCTTAGGGTTTCAGAGAAATGGTGAGAGGACCGCTGAACAAGCTCGTCTCTCGCTCTCTCTCCGTCGCTGGAAACTGGCAACAACAACAGCTCCGCCGCCTCAACATCCATGAATACCAGGTCTCGATTCCTCCATTTTCCCCCCCGCTGGATAAAAGCATATATACACGCACATTCACTCCTATATATATGTACATTTTTATGGTTATTCACAGAATTTCTGAGTAGACTTGGACGAAAAATTGAAGCTTTAAGTTTAGTTTTCTCTTTTCTCTTTGTTCCATTTATACTAATCAACGGGAGATCTCAGAACCTGTAAATACAGTCCAAAATTTTGTTCAATTCTAGGTTGCAAGTTTCCTTCTTCTTCTTCTTCTTCTTCTTCTTCTTCTTTTTTTTTTTTTTTTTTTGTTCATTTTTGTATGTTTTGGGAGGAAATTTTATGAAATGCTAATGAGATATGCGCTGATCTTTATGTGAAAATTGATTGATTTTAATGTTTAGTTGTAATTTTTTATTGAAATCAGGGAGCTGAGTTGATGAGCAAATATGGGGTACGTGTCCCCAGAGGTGCTGCGGCTTCCACTGTTGATGAAGTGAAAGAGATTATTCGGGATGTTTTTCCTAATAATAGAGATGTAAACTTTCTGGAAATTTAAGCTCTTGCAATACAGTGACTTTTAATTTCTGGAAAAGAAAAAAAGAAAAAAAGAGGAGAAAGTCTTTGAGCCAAATTTCGATTTTGATCGTTTTAGGCCCCGTGACGGCTTTTATTTTTTGTTTCCTGCATATTAAGGTTTTTGTTTTACGCTTGCACAATTCCTGTAGAAAATAAATTAACTGGAAGAACTGGAGCAATGCTAACTTGCAATTTGGTGCAGTTGGTGGTTAAGAGCCAAATTTTGGCTGGTGGAAGAGGCTTGGGAACGTTTACGAGTGGTCTGAAGGGTGGAGTTCATATTGTCGAGGCTGACCGGGTTCCAGAAATTGCTGGTATTGGAGATTGTCTTATTTTCACTGAAATATGATCTAACTTTCTTGGTTTAAGACTTTCTTGTCTCTTCTGTAATTTAGTTTCGGCTAAGATAGGTTTATGTATTGTTGTTTTTCTCTGAGTCACCTTTTAGGAAACAACTATTGTACGAACTCTTCTTTATTAATTCGTTTAGTTGTGTAGTCTGGTAAATGAATTGCTAGAAAGTTATCTGAATTCTCCTATTGCAGGAAAGATGCTTGGGCAGGTGCTTGTAACCAAACAGACAGGTCCTCAAGGAAAAGTTGTTAGCAAGGTTGGTGTAATTACTTATTCTAGATTATACAGGTATTTGGATTTATTAGGTACAATTATTTAGTTGAATGAATTTTACCATGGTTAGATACTTAGTTACTTAATGATTGATTACTAAATAAAAGGACTTCTTTGTGTTAATTTATGTTTAGTCCAAGTCTTGGTTCAGAACCAAATTAAAATCAATCACGCTTATCTATTGTCATACTGGTGGGATCTTGTACCGTAACTTACATCAAAATTTCTGGGTGTTATAACAGAATGTAATTTTGTAGCTTGAATTAAGTTAGGACTGGATCCTATTCTATAACCAGACTTGATGAAATAAATAAGTCATTTTTCAAAGACATGCGTTTGATAAGCTTTGGCCCAGCTTCTTTCATCATGAGAAAGGGGTTCACCCTAGATAGATAGTAAATTGATACGGTGACCACTTCCCAATGTCTTAAATGATGCGCACTAAATATGAAGGATAGAAGGGCAGTTTCAGAGTTTGAGATGCATGGTCTTGGAGGTTCCGCTTCTCTAATGTTATAGTAAAGCTGTCCAGATCTTGCCTTGCATCTTCCTTTGCTTACTGGATGTGTGAGTGAAGGTTCATGCTTGGGCTCTTGGCGAGTACTTTTCTTTTAGTTAGACCATAGGCACTAAAGGACAATAAGCCATGAAAGTTCTACCTAAAGTGTGATACCAACCTTCTTTTTGTGCCAAAGCTAGAGAAGTTTTGATAAGAGTACGTCAGATCAAAATTTCTGGGTGTTATAACATGATGTAATTTTGTTGGCAAACATATTTACTGCAATCATGTTTCTTCTCCATGCTTTCGTTTGTTTCCAAGCAATTCAAGATCTCATACAAGTAACTTAATGACCATTCTTGATTTGTTTCTTTTCATTTTACAGGTTTATCTCTGTGAAAAGTTGACACTTGTCAACGAGATGTACTTTGCTATTACTTTGGATCGAAAAACTGCTGGTCCAGTATGTTCTCGCCACTGAATTTGACTTATGTCCACACCTAGTCTTAAAAAAGTTTATAAACTTTTTTAATAACTTGAAGATATTTATTCTTATCTTTTCTATTAAAAAATTAAGATACTTATCTACTTAAATTTCGTTTCAGCTTATAATTGCCTGCCGTAAGGGAGGAACCAGCATTGAAGACCTTGCTGAGAAATACCCACATATGATAGCAAAGGTTGTTTGTCTATCTGTTTTATTCTATCTAACATCCTTATTTTTCCATTAAACTTCATTTTGTTGTAATTAATAATCTCCACTTTCCCCACCTAAATAATAGGTACCTATTGATGTTTTCAAAGGAATTACCGATGAAGATGCTGCAAAGGTAGTAGAAGGGTTGGACCCCAAAGTTTCTGACAAAAAAGATGCAGTTGAACAAGTGAAGAAGTTATATAAGCTGTTCTCTGAGTCCGACTGCACACTGTTGGAAGTGAGTGTTCATCATTTATATCCCCAAAACTGTTATCGTTTAACCGCTAGATAGTCTTTTTGCTTCAGACATCTTAGCCTGAACCTGGATTGTTTTTGGCCAGATAAATCCAATTGCCGAGACTGCTGATAACAAATTGGTAGCTGCTGATGCTAAGTTGAACTTTGATGATAATGCGGCATTTCGTCAGAAAGAAATTTTTGCTTTACGTGATCCAACACAAGATGATCCCCGAGAGGTCTTGTTTTTGCTATCCTGTTCCTGATAGTGTATTTTGATTTGTTGTCATGTATGAGAGTCACAAGTCTATCATCTTTTGTAGCCAAGTCCTAATCTTTTTCCGTAGGTGGAGGCGATATGGTTTGAGTTTATACTGTTGGAAAGAGACAATTTTAGGGCAAGGGAATGACACTCGCGGCATTGTTCTTTTTTTTGACAGGTGGCTGCTGCGAAAGCAGATTTGAATTATATTGGCTTAGATGGGGAAATTGGTTGCATGGTGAACGGTGCCGGATTGGCAATGGCTACAATGGACATAATTAAACTGCATGGGGGAACTCCTGCCAACTTCCTAGACGTAGGTGGGAATGCTTCTGAAGGCCAGGTAATGATATAAGACAGTTTTTTATTATTTTAGTGGCCCTCTGATCCTATTGTTAAAATCAAGTCCATGGTTTATCTCTAGTTAAGAGAGAGAGAGAGAGAGAGAGAGAGAGAGAGATTTGTCATGGTTTATTCATAATTATTCTCGACACTTCTCTCAGGTGGTCGAGGCATTTAAGATATTGACTTCTGATGAGAAGGTAAAAGCAATTCTGGTGAATATATTTGGTGGAATTATGAAGTGTGATGTTATTGCAAGTGGAATTGTCAATGCCGCCAGACAGGTGAGTGCTATCTTTCTTTCCTCCCCTTCACCCCCCCCCCCCCCCCCTCCCTCTTTTTTTTTTTTTTTTGTTGATGTTCAATAAATCTTCATTTCACTTGACAAAGAAAATGCCTTCATGAAGAACGTTGTTGTATTTTACTATTTTCGTTTTCTTTGGCATTTGGCATACTTCTTAGGTAGCTGCAGGCAAGTTTATCTTATCTATGCGAGTTAATCTTTGTGGGTCTTCTTGCCAGGTTTCCCTGAAAGTACCAGTGGTTGTTCGTCTTGAAGGCACTAACGTCGATCAGGGAAAGAGAATTCTGAAGGTAATTTGAAAGTTGGTTTGATGCGTGAAAAGAATTGCTTAAAGATATAAAAAATTTGTTGGTCATTGTTGAGAATACTCATCTTCGCCACTTATGGCCATGCAGGAAAGTGGCTTGACATTAATCACAGCAGAAGACCTGGATGATGCTGCTGAAAAGGCTGTAAAAGCAGCATATAATTAATTTAAAATCTAGCTGATCCCAAGTTACTTTAATGATTTCATTTCATCATGATTCTTTCCGTGGAGAAAAACATTGCTTACTTTTTGTGCTTTCTGTGGAGATACAAAGCTTGTAGTTTGGGCAAGTCAAGTACTTGTATCGAAAAAATATTGAGTAAAACTATAACAGGAATCATCGATGATTCTCAATAATGTTTCCTTCCCAAATTTTCTGGGAGGGATTTTTGCATTGAGACTTTTTTCGTTTCTCATCTGTCAAGTTGAGTTTTATAGCATTTTATTCCGGCTTTTGCAGGAACATGAGGTCATCATAACTGAAAATGCCGTATTTTGGGCATTTGTCATTTTTTTTCTTGTTCCATAGCTGTTCGTTTTGCTAAAGCTCAACACTAATGGAAAGAGATCTGAATATAAAGAAAATTACATATTTATTTATCTATTTTAAATTTTTTAATGTGTCTAGGATCGTACATTACCACCAATTAACAAGATGGGTTAATTATCCAGAAAAGACTGCTTTTTCAGGGACTCTGCAATCTTGGTAGAGATGCAGTAAGCTATGGATTCAATGGTAATCATGGGATTGACCCCAACGGCTGTTGGGAGAACACTTCCGTCGCACACAAACAAACCTTCTGCCTCCCAACTCTCTCCGTTCTCATCAACAGCTCCTCCTTCCTCATTGGCACCCATACGGCAACTTCCCATCTGGTGTGCGGATGAGTAAATTGTCCAGAGCTCGCCTCTAGTCCTAGGTCCTCCGACTACGGTAACTGTGTCCAGAAACTCCTCAAAATCCTTCTCTTTAAGCCCTTTACACTTGATTCTCTGTCCATCACTCCTATACGTACCCACTTCAACAGCTCCGGCTGCAACCAGAATTCTCAAAGCCTGCCTGAGCCCACTCTGAAGATTTTCCTTGTCCGACTGTGCCAATCGGTATGTAACAATTCCTTCTTCCTTGACCTCACCTGAACCCTGATCTCTCACCAGCGCAAATAGGTGCGAGGTTCTAGCATACTTCACCATCCTGTCCTTCATGTCGGATGCTGAGACCCAAGGAAAGAGTGCGGCAAATGTAGCAGGTCCTATTGCAGGAGTTTCTATGATTGCCCGGGCATTGTTTTCCTCGGATTTCACCTTGTAAATTGAGGTAATGATTCCTCCCTCATAGATTTTGCCTTTGAATTCCGATCCATCTTCTGGAAAGTATCCCCATGTCAAGAGGACAGGGTGAAGATGGAGGTTCTTTCCAATGTTTGGATTACGGAGTCCACTGGAGATCATGAGAGGGGGAGTTGAGAGAGACCCACAAGCAGAAACCGTCACTTTCGCCTCAATTCGTAACTTCTTGGTGATTTTCTTGCTCGAAGCTGTGGCGATCACTCCCAGGCATTTCTTTCTAGCTCTCCCCTTCTTGCCATTCTCAAGCATGAATTTCTCGGCTTTACATCCCGTCAAAATCACTGCACCATGGTCCACGGCATCAACAAGCCAGGTTGTATCAGTTCCCTTCTTGTCTCCTGTTGGACAGCCATAATTGCAAGAGCCACAGTAATGATCAGCCGACGAGTTCCTTGGAACAGAAACAACGTCTAGACCAAGATTCTGACACCCTTTTCGAAGAATTTGATTCTGAAAGTTTTCCTCGGTACAATTGTCCGTAACACCAATCCTCTCCCACACAACATCCATTGCAGATTGATACTCAGAACTCCCGAAAAGGGGAATCTTATGATCCACTGACCATTCATGAAGGACACTACTCGGTGTTCTAAGAGACGCAGACCAGTTTATTGCCGAGCCGCCTCCGACGGTTGATCCAGCTAATAACATGACCTTCCCATCAATGGTTGATGAAATCCCACCAGATTTATATAGCTCATTCATTGAAGGACCCTCCAGAGAAGAGTAATCTTGGGCCACAAAGTAGTTTCCTTGCTCAAGGACGATCACTTTTTGGCAAGACTTGGCTAGAACAGCAGCTGCAACTCCTCCGCCGCAGCCCGAACCGACGACAACAGCATCACACTTGATCTTGTACGTGTTGTCGTTTGGATCTTCGGTGACTTCTAGGCCTCTCTGGATGAGTGATTGAACCAGGGAGAAGTCGTTTTCTTTCACGGTTTCTATGACTCCTTTTTCCAGAGGCCTTTCTTTTCGGGTTTTGGTCACATTTTTCCTGGTGTCTACGTGATAGCCAATTGCTTCACATGCTGGGTTATGTGAATTTTCATCAACCTGTAACAGGAATATAATATATTTTAAGGTTTAAAAAGAGTCAAGGAAAAGAAAATTCACTAAATATTATTATCATTTTCAATTTCTGTCACTAGAAAATTAAGTAGAAAGGGCAAGTGTTCTATTCAGGTCTCCAGCCCAAAAAAAAAAAAAAAAAAAAAGGTATTCTACTCAGGTTCACTAAGCTAATTTCATAAATACACCTTAACATTAACGAAATATTTCATTCATATATATATATATATATTTTTCATAATTATATTCTATTCGGATTAAATTACTTAACTCTACCAAATACCAACATTCTACTATCACCAGCTACCAAGACGTATTTACTATTGTAAATTTTAAATTTGGCAGTCAATTTTTAATTCTATTTCTTTTAAAATAAAATATTAAGGAAAAGACAAGCAACCGGAGCAAACGTTGTCAGGGAAGTTAGCAAGACATGCCAAAAAAGTTGATTATTAAAATTAAAAAAAAAAAAAGAAGAAGATAGTATAAAGTATGGTTGTACACATTATCAAACATATATCATGATTGTATACGTGTCCTAATCCAAAAACAAAACTACTATAAATTTCAAATTTCTTTACAAAATAATACATTAAGATATATATTTTTTTGGGGTCGTTTTCCCTTCCCTAACTCCAATCAGTCTTCAATTAATTAATAAGAAAACAAAGATAAAAGTGAAGAACTTCCTAGAAGAAAAAAAAAGAAAGAAAAAGGGAATTAGGGAGCTGCATGATTTACCCTAGAGAAGAAAGTGTAGAAGCAAAAGAGTTTGGTCAACACAAAGGCCAATCTGAGAGGCACCAAACGCCTTTGCTTGGACCAACCCTGCAGAACTTGCTCTCTCTTCTCCAAAGGCAGTTCAGAGAACTTGTGAAGAAACGGCCATTTCCAATCAAAGCTAATGAACCCACAAAGCAAAAAAGTCCCCAATCTGAACGAAAGAATCTTCAGAACCCAACTCACCAGAGCCTTAGCCGACGGCATAGCCCTCTTCACCACCATCTCTGCAACCTAACACAAAAAAAAATAATAATAATAATAAATAAATAAATAAATAATAATAATTTTAAAGTTTGGAAAAAATAAGGTTTTGAACCGTCAGATTTGTAACGGAATTTTGACCTCGTCAGGGATAGGGAAGTGCGAGCCTGAAGCTTGATAGAAAGATTGGAGAGATTTGTCAAGTGGGGTTTTTTTTTCTTGGTTGTTGAGGGTCTCCATTGGAAGAGGAGGAATGAGAGCTTCACACATGGCGGCCAAGGATTCGATTTGAGCTGAAGAGAAGCCATGGCTGTAACTGCTTTCTCTTCTTCCTCCACTTAATAGGGAATGGTGGTTGTTATTCTCTCTACCCTCCATCTCTCTCTCTCTTCCTCTTCCTCTCTCTAGCTTTTATTAAAAATCTGACCTTGGTTTCCGAGTCGTAGAGGGATTTGATGACACGCTTATATGTTAAAGACAACACAACAGGTTACGTTTCTGAGATAGTTCAATACATGGTCCGGGAGATATTAATTTAAAAAGAAAAAAAGAAAAAAAAAAGAAAAAAAAAAAGAAGAAGAAGAAAGAAGATAACACACAGATAATAAACTTGTATGTCCTTTACATACACTAGTGAGGAACGTGAAGAAAATTTAATAGCGAGAAGCAATATGAATATGCTATATATATATAAATATATATTACAGAGTCTATTCAAATCTTAATCCAACTCTAACTTTATAATTTAAATTAATTCAAAACCTGAATCAAATAATTAACTAGATAATTATTGAAAGAAATTCAATTCTAATTTTAAATGAATATGAAAATAAAAAAAAATTATTTGTTTTCTCCTATAGGCTAAATGCTAAGCATTTTTTTTTCTCAAAAAAAAAAAAAAAAAAAGCTAACGATATTTCGATTTTTTTATTTTATTATTTTGTTTTATGTCAACGATAATATCACTTTGATAGAAAGGGCCGATAACTATTCACAAACACATTTAGGGGACAAGTTAATCGGCATTGAATGCAAAGCTCACTTCACCACTTTCTCGTCAAATTAATTACGTGGGACT
>JAFMPE010128312.1:0-10405 GCA_024759925.1 Ficus religiosa
ATAGAATCCCTTCTGTGGTTCTATTTCTAGTTTTTATTCTCTCCATAGAATCCCTTCTGTGGTTCTATTTCTATCTTTCTTGTGCGCTCATTCTCTTTTTTACACTAAATGATTGTCGCTGATATGATAACTAGAATATTACACATAATAGGCTTAGATCCAACCCGTTTGCATGCATGACAGTTGAATTTGTCTCACAATACTAAGTTACTAAACCGTAATAGTGCTTTTACATGAATTAAACATATAAAAAATGAGACCTACCCAAACTCATTTGGGCAATCATACTACCTACAATAATGACATCTCAGTATACAATTTTTTTTTCTTTTTCTTTCTTTTTTTTTGGTAGAAAGTTGTTCAACAATAAACTCGTGCGTTAGAATACTTTGGCGTAATTCACACTACCCCAAGAATAAGGCTTATTTTTTTTTTTTTTTGGGTTGGGGGGGGGGGGGGGGGGGACTAGAATGAAACTTTTTCCTACCTTCTGCGTCCTTGTCAAAACAAAGATACGTCACACTTGTACGAGTTTTGCATTTTACCTTTTCTTCTCGGATTTTCCCAAGCGACATAAGTAATCAAGTTGAAATGCCAATTCAATTCTAACCCTACATTTCATTATGATTACTTTCATGAATCATGAGCACAAAAATTTCTCATTATATGTAGCATGATAAGACTTTCGTTATTTACTATAAGAGAAAAGGGGGGAGTGAGTTCCTCCAAACAAAAATTTTACTTTGAGAAAAAATGAATAATTTTAAATAAAAAAATAAAACTGACCAACATGGTCTCAAATTATAACAAATCATGATTATAATAAATAATCGGTTTTATTAATAAATTCAAATAATGTTAGCACACAACCTAATACTTGAAAACAAGAAAAACACGTAACTAAATGGGAGGAAAAACCACCATTATTATAAATCATAACACATAAAAAAACAAAAGAAAAATCCCAAACACCACTGACATAATCTATGATGATGAGACGATTGACGAAAGAACCACACCAAAAGAGCAATCAAAAACCGTGAGATTCACGGTTGAAGCAGCACCCGAATAGCAACTCGTAAGCTCCATGCACCACCACCATCAATATCACTCAGAAGACGACACGCCCGGAGGTGGTCTAGAAGTTCCAACTAACCCACTACCTGCTTTTAATTTTAATTTTTTATTTGTAAGGACCAACGCTTTCTGCATTAACAAGAGTTAAGACATTTTTATGTTGAATTAAATATGTGGGTTGCAAACAATTAATTAGCGGGGAATTAAATGATGCAAGGTATTATAGCTTTTAGACCATATGTACCTGAAAGTTCATTAAGGATTTAATGTTGTCATATTTTAAGGCACTTTAAAATGGACATTTATCTGTTGGTAGTTGTTCTATATTATTTCTAATCTTAAGATTTTTTTTAAATATAAATTGTCAACATTTTTTATTTATTTTAAAGAACGCTTGTCTTCTACTTTGCTCCAACACAAGACAAATGAATGTGTTTTCCTTGTTGTCAAACTAAGAGAAAAAAATAACACTAACATTAAATAATAATAATAATGACAACAATAGAAAGCTCCATCACAACACAAAGGAATGTGTTTTCCTTCTTGTCAAAACAAAGCGAGGGAAAAATAGAAAATTTTTGAAATAGGAGTGTTAGAGTGTATGAGAGGTGTCTAGCACTACAACTCAAATTAATAAAATCATGCATTCGTGTGAGACTCATCTAAGACCAACTCTAATGACATGTTTATTTACGTGCAGAACACTTGTGAATCAGAATGAATAAGATTTAAAGTGAACATTTAGAATTAAATTAAATTATTTAGTTGGATTTTAGGAATTAAAATCTAAATTACTTCGAATCTTATTCACCTGTTCATTTAGACTCATGTTCAAAATAAAAGTGATGTAAATTTGCTCACATCATTTTAATAAGTTTTGTCTTTTTAATTCAATAATGTAAATTATACATTTAGTATAATTATAAGTAAGAGAAATTTAGGTGTATAGCAATGTTTTGAGTATCTACTTATATTTTTGTCCACTCTAATATTAAATTTGATAATTTTAGTATTATGAAATGACAAAATTGTCAATGTTACTATTATGATGTGCATAAATATAAATAGGTCTCAAATTTAATTGTACTTATGTATATTAGGACAACATAAAAATTAATACTTCTTGTCATGGTATTCTCTTCAAAAATTTAAAATAAACTAAATTTTCTCTGACAGAATTGTGTACTTAGCATGCATTTGGAATACGGGTGTGAAATTAAATTTTTCGGTTGAAATTAGTTAACTTTTAAAAAACTAATTATATTTTTTTATTGTCTTTTTAGAAAAAGATAAAAATAAATCTAAAAACTTAGGTTTTGGACCTGCTAACCAAATTGGCCCTTATTAAACTGAAGTTAATGATAATTGGAATAGTTGTAGAAAAATAGAGTTATAACTATACATTGTAATTATATATTTTTTTTGCATTTCCTTTTCTATCCTACTTTTTCCAAGTACTAATGCTATGTTTGGTAGGGTAGATATTGAAAAAAAAATTTTGTTTGGAGGGATTTTTAGGGTAAAAAGAGAATATAAGGTTGTTAAGTGGGGTAGAAATTGGGAAGTAAAGAAGCAGAATGTCCATGGTACCCATTCTTTTTAAATTATTCCAAATTTGGAAAGAAACTGAGAAAGGAAAATTTTACAAAAAAAATGGATAGAAAAATATATATTTTACCCAAGTTTATACCTTTTTTGCTCATTTTGTATGAGGCTATACCTTATTTTACCCAAATTCTCATGAGATGTGCATAAAAAACAATCATTCCTTTTATGGTTGCACTTTCAAGCTGAACTATGTTAAAACATACTGGTTTTATCTTAAAATAACTCCATGCCATGAATACTATTTATTGTCGTTTTTTCTTCCCTCTCATAATCAGATTCTTTGGTAAACTTCAGTAACAACAGTCTAGAAGATCTTATGCTACTTCAGCGATCAGAGTAGCCTAATCTCTCAGATTGAATTTACCGAATCTTCATCACTGCCGTCGCTGTCACTGCTGCTGCTGCTACCACTTCCACTTCCGCTGCCACTACTTCCACTTCCACTGCTACTACTGGAAGAGGAAGTCTGCTCATCCCTCTCCTCTGCATTCACTTGCGCTCGAAGCGCTTCTGCAGCATTTGGCCCCTTGTCAACTTCGTCGCCACTATCATCAACATCAGCAATCTCATCGTCAGTGTCGTTTTGATGTGGTACGTTGATATCAAATCCAACATTAGCTTTATCTTCTGCAGCATTCCCTTCTTCAGGAGATGCGGCACCAAAAATGTCCTCGATATCTATTTCGTGATGTTCATCGACTTCATCATTCTCGTTCTTAAGATCTGGTGAAACAGCAGAGGCGTTTGGCAGATCAGATGAAAAATCCGCAATCCCCTTACCGGCAGATTTTGAACCTGCTGCATTATAAAAACAAGACTTGCTAAATGGTAAATTACAACAAAATACATCTTTAGTTCAATTAGTCCGATGCGAGAATCAAATTCAACTCTGAAATTCTAAAACACATTGGAAGTAAAATCTTGATTTGGTCAATCTACTTCATTTACTAATTGGAAAAGACTACAAGTTACTAAATTTTGGTAACTTTCAAACTCAAATTTGAGAGATAGATGTGATTTTCCACTGCTTATCTTTGTGAGTCTCCATTGCAAACTGTTTTATGCAAGTAAACAACAGGCTTCAAATCCGACAAAGAAAAAGCAGACTACCATACACGACTGCAAGGTGATCATGGCATCTTAACAAATGATTCTCAAGACTTGCAAAAAAATTAGACTCATGATGGGAATAACCAATAGAAACAAAAAGAATCGGTCGAACTTAGAGCCTTGGGTGAAAGGATGAGAGATGCAAAAAAATGTTCGCATGTGGTTTAGAAGTAAAATAAACCAAAAATGGTGCCAAAGAAAGAAAATCAACAAGCACTGACATTCTACAGACTCTTTACATCATGCAATGAAGAAAAGTGAACTCCATATAAACCAAATAAGAATATCACACGAACCTGGATTCTCAGACGTGCCAATATCAATTCGTTCCACTTCAACCTGTACAAATTTATTCCAAATAAATGTTTATACATAACATGAAAAGGGCAGAAACTACAAGAGCAATAGAAGAAAAACATTAAGGATGACACTTGACTAGACCCGATCAACACTTAAGGAAATAGAATTAGAGATCTAACTACATTAAAGAAAACCAATTCATGGAATTGATCGAAACGGAATGCGCAAGGGCCCAAGTGTTTATCTGTTTTAAAAAACGAACATCGAGTTTTCTTAACGTCCAATTTGATTTCGTAGTTCTTTTATCACTTCATGATATTGCTTCAATATAACCCCTTTCAAAAGTTTCAAAGCTATTTAACATGTTACATTGCAAAATTGTACTCCAAACTCAAAGTACGACAAGTTAACCGAGCAAACTCGATCGGCATTGCCGTGAAGCGCATATCAAAAGCTAATCTTGCACGAGTAAAACCAAAATTTTTGAATCGAGTTAGCTCTGAAAATTGTTCCGGACTCAACAATGAACAATCCACAAGAAACTAGAAATCCAAATCTCCAATCTCTAAAATTTAGTAGCAAAAGGGAAAAAAAAATCCATCTCAATCAGGTTTTCCTCAAGTTTCCATTGTAAATTTGTAATGCAAATCACAGACTGAAATTGACATGAACAGCAATTACCGGTACGGCGGAGAATGCGTTTCTGCCGACATGAATACTCTTCGGAGCCTTCGCGACCGGAGACAGCCGAGGCTCCACGACAGGTCCGGAAAGGGCCGCCGAGGAGGCGGCGGCGGCTGCGGCGGACTCGCCTGGCTGACGGCGATGCCGGAGCTGATTCACCGACCGATGAAGCCGCTCCAATCGGAAAGTCTCGCCGTCGAAGAACAAAACGGCGTCGTTCTTGTAATCCTCGCTGCATCCGTCGAACGTTACCTTCGGTTTCCCCAATTGATTGTTGTGAAACTCCACCGTAACCCTATTTTCCTTCGTCTTGCGCAGTGATCCGGGCTTCGTCTTGTCAATCGAAGCCGGTTTGAATTCATCTACATCGAAATCAAAATCAAAACAAAAACCAGTAGCAATCAATCACACATTCGGACATTTTACCGCATTTCTCGGGAACCAAACAGTGACTTACATCGCAAAGTGCAGTACTTGCTGGAAGATTCGTCCTTGAAGGAAGGACCTAACGTCAGATTGTACCATCGATCGGACTGTGGAGCGGTCTTGGGCTCTTCCTTGGAGTTGTTCGACATTTTTCTGTCTAGAGAGAGAGAGGGGAAGAGAGAGAAAGTTTCAGGAGCCTGGAGGGAAACTACTGTGATAGGGACGGGACCCGCCCGGCGCTGACATGGCACGATCCGATTGGTGGGTGACGGTGGTACCGCAGAGGATCTAGCCGTTCTCCGTACAATTATATACAAATATAGGGTTTTTGGCAAAAGGACCGGAGGAGTTTGCCTCAGGGACAGGGACGAGGGCGAATCGGACTTTTCAGGCTGATTGTCTGTCGCAAGGACCACGTGTAACTGTAGTTGGAGCTGCAGATCTTGCCACGTGGTACTTGTATATCTGAATCCTCCACGTAATCCAAATATATTGGTTTTGATTGAATGATTTTGGGGAGGACTCATACCAGATAGCTGCTATGCTTTTCTCTTTTCTTTTCTTTTTTTTTTTTTTTTTTTTTTCCTCAGGCCAATCCACACGTGGGCGGCTCAATTCATATATGCTACATAAGCACACGTGTGATTTGTCACTGTCGTTTCTTCATTCGTTGCTGTTTCTTTCAATTTTTCTCGACGTTTCGCATGCCTTTGTCGTTTCTTTTTACTGTTGCTTATTTAATCGTTGTTTTAAATGATATAAGGGCCGTTCCGTTTTCCAAGTCGTTTTCACGACATCGTCATTCGATTATTGATATCCTTGTTCAATCAATTGTCGTTTATCCTATTTTTTCCCCCTCTTTTGTTCACATTTTTTTTTTGTCGTTTTCCATTTCTTTTTCAACTGAATTAATTGTGCCTTTCCTTAATCTCTCAAACTATCCTTTAAATTCATTTCAATTTCATCCCTTACTCTCTTTGTAATTTAAAAAATTAGACTAAAATGAAATGACTACTATTAAATAGGTTATAAAAAAAATTTTAAACACATTTAAAAATACATAAAACATCATTAAAAATCATACTAAAAAACCATAACATTTCAAAAATATATCTTGATTTTATTTTTTTGGGAAAATTTAAAAAAAAAAAAAAAAGTTTATGTTCGTGGATGAATGGTTTCTTTCAACTATTGAGAAGCTCGTTTGGACCGTTTGAATACTCGACCATTCCCAAAAAAAAAAAAAAAAAAAAAAAAAGAAAAGAAAGAAAGAAAGAAAGGAATGACATTTCTATTGAGACAACTTCTTCTCTGGTGGTCTCGTCATAGCCTCCAACAGGGACACCTAATAATAAATGATTACTAGGCTTCGTTTGAAATTTATATATAACTTTAATTAAATTATATTTTTTTAGTTTATTTTTTTTTAAAAAGTTAATAAAAATTATAACTAATTTTTCAAAAGTTAATTAACTCCAATTTAAATATTTCAATTCTAACTGGTGATCCAAACAGAAATTAATGCTTTATTTGGTGAAACATCTTAAACTTAAAATTTTCGTCTCAGTTTTTATCTTTTTCTGAAAAATAAACAAAAAATTATAACTAATTTTTAAAAAGTCAACTAACTCAAACTTAAAGTTTTTAAAAAATCAACTAACTTTTAAAAAGTCAACTAACTCAAATTTAAAAATTTTAACTCAAACAGTTTCACCAAATGAATTCTAAATCTCCTAACCAAATCAGGATAGCAATGCACCTAGGATTTGAGTCCTCAACCTCTATACGTTGAATATCCAGGCATCCTGCTATTGAACAATAGGAGTATAGGACAAAATTCAGTGTAGGATCATTCACACATTGATGACAGTATTCCAATTCAATCGAGTCAGATTTCTTTTCAAGCAAGTACAATCCTTATTGATCTTCCTTATATATGTAATACAAATTCTTGTAAGGAGATGGGCATTATGTTTATTCTAATTAGTAAGAAACGAAGCATGAAGAAGGTAATTGTTAGAAACAAGATGGAGCCCTATAACACTAGGGCAAGAGTTACAGGTTTGAAAAAAAAAAAACTTAGGTGGATTTAGGAGACGAAGAATACTATAAAGATCTGGAACTTGACGAGGATGATACTATCAGTAATCATATTATTATTTATAAAGAAGTAAAAATCGTTGCTTTGGGTTCTTGGAAGAAATTAGCATTTCTAGATATTTTAAGAAAAAATTAAATTAAAATTGGTCAAAAAGTCCCAATAACTTAGGGCCTGTTTGGATCCATACTCATTTTCGAAATGAAAATTTTTCTTATTTGAAATGAGAATGTCTTTTTTTTTTTTTTTTTTTTTTTTTTCAGAATAAGGGTATGCTTGGGGGATATATGGAGATGATGTTTGAAGGTTGTGTTGGAAATTTGCATTTGGAAGAAAAAACTTTTGAAAAAAAAATTATGTTTTAGAAAATTATGCAAAACTTTTAAATGTGGTCGAAAAAAATGTACAAAATGGATCTTGTATGTTCGTCTTGCTATTACGACATTTTGACATAAAAATCATCTTATTCCGATTTAAAATGAGAAAGTTATAGACTTTTAAAGTTTAATGGTCGGTTTGGTGAATGAGTTTGAGTTGAAATTTTTAAGTTTTAATAGTAAATTTTTTTGAATTTTCAGAAAAGACAAAAAAATTTTTTGGGAAAAAGACAAATAAAAGTTTGAGTTGAATGGTTTAAGTTATAACACTAAACAAAGCATAAGTTTTTGAAAAATGAAAGAGAGAGAAAGTTTGATGCAAAATTAATTAATTTTTGTTTAGAAAGTTATAAAATAAGAAGAAATATTATTAGAAATAGTACATTAGGTGAAAATTCTAACCATCTGTTTAGATGGAACGAGTTTGAAGCCCGCGCTACGCTCGGGAATGGAGATAAAAGAATAAAAAGAAATGATTAAATATTATATAATAAAAGTATTTACTTAAGATAAATAATATAATTATGAGAAGTATATTTTTTTAGGATTAATTATTACAATATTATAATATTTACATTCAAGTTTATATCAAAGTGTTGGGTTTATATATACAGACAAACATATATAGATATATGTTTATAAACAAAGTTCTTACAAACGAAACATCTTTAGCTCAAAATGTCTTCAAGTCTGTTTAGGTTTTTTGCCCTTTTCCTCTGATCTGTCATGGGAAAAAAGAATAATTATTTTATGTTTATAAATAAAATTGAAAATAGTATAATTATATGATATGATATGTAATTATATATGAAAGATAATTATATCTTGATTCTTTGCGGTTTTTTGATGTGTCAACGAAAGGTATTTCAATTTCTGTTGACGGAAAATATTGTGGAGTGCTGAAATAATAATGAATATAATTATATAATTGTTTATAATTTATGTTGACATATTTGTAGTGAATAAATGTAAAAATTTTAGAATAAAATATGAATAGTAATGTACATTGATTGAATGTCTCCTGTTATAGGTTCGGTGATGAAAAGTTATTTCTTCAGACTTTTTTTTGTTTCTGATAGCGGTGTTTCTGGATCTAAACATGCTAATGGTGTCGGAATATCTTTTAGAGATTCGGTTGGTGGTGCAGGCAATAACATTTGTGATTCATTGTCGTCAAAAGTTTTGACAACGGTTTCATCAATAAATGCACCTCTTGGACGAAATTGAATTGAAAATATTTTTGATACACCTTTTAGTTGATTGAGGAGAGGTGGAATGATGTTTGGATCGGTATATCCATATTGAATTGTTAGTATCGAGCAAGGTTTATTCACCAGTGATTGTACCGTTTTTCCAAGCATCACAATGTTCATACCTCCAGTACTGTTTTCAATTCGGGCATTAATTTTGTACCTATTATAAATAATTAAAATTTTGTCAAATATTTATTGGTTAAGATTTATGAATTAATTTTGTATAATAAAAGTGAAAAATATTAGCAGCTAATTGATATTGTTGTTAAATATGCATGAGTGTCGCACAACCATGAAGTTCATGATTGTTTGACACGTCTATAGCAGCGTGGACAGACATTGTAAAACCAACCTTGTCGTGGATCAATTTCGGTAATTGTTGCCTTTATAGTAAATTTTTTGTCCTGTTATATTGAAGGAAAAAATTTTATTAAATTACATATTATGATTAAAAAGTAATAAATAAATATTTACCTGATTTTGGTGTGGATCCAGGGCTCGAAGTTCGGCTACCATTAGTCTATCATCGTTTTTTGCTCTTCTAATGTTATTGATTTTTGTGTTGATGGAGCAATAAAATCTATTTATTGAATAGAATTACTAAACCTATAAGTGGATAAGATATTAAATAATGTTAATTTTTTAAGAAAATTGTAAAATGTATAAATGAATGTAATAAATATTCATAATATCTTTTTTTGATTTTTTTTTTATTCAACGATGTCCGGTTCAAAATAGAACGATGTTCCAGAAGTGTTTGCTACATAAAGTCCACTTGTATATTTATAATAATTGAATTTCATAATTAGAAATGTTTTGTTATTATTTCGGATAAATTTATATGTATTAATATATATTATATTTATACTTACCAAGATATTGTTTAGCCGCCATGACTGTAAAAGCGATTACAATTGGTTCAGACATTTGATGAATTGTATTTTCATTAAAATTTTCACCAATCTCTCCCCAAAGAGTTATATTTAGTAATTATTCTCTGCAAAATATAATAAATTTAAATAAATGAATTGATAAGAAATGAATTTTCAATAAATAAAAAAATATTTATGATAATATATAATTTATAATTACATGATATTTTGAATTGTTAGATTCCGCCTTTTAATTAATTTATTTCCCACGGATTCCTCCACTCCTTTTATAAATATCAGACAACCAATAACATCTGGTATAAAATTATATATACAAAATTAGTAAATATTAATATTAATATTATTTATTTATTTATTTATTAATAAAAATAAAAATATTTTATAGTATTTACCTGAAAGAATGTCGTTGATATCAATTCTTGATGTTAATTGGTCACATTCTATAAAATTGAATTTGTACTAAGGTATCTCGGGAATATCTTCTTTAACTTCTTTGAAATTTGTTGATCGTGTAAACTATAACATTGCTCTATGGGGAATAATTTTGTATCTTTGTTTATTGTTCGTAACAAAAAAGTT
>JAFMPE010128323.1:0-10404 GCA_024759925.1 Ficus religiosa
TGAGATGTAAGTATGTTTTATGCATGTATGTATGTACGTAAGTAAGGGTAACGGTCTGCGCTAGGCGGGTCGTTACAATGACGACCCTAAGACATCTGAAGAAAGAGAGTGTATGAACAAATTACCTTATGCATCTATTATGGGAAGTCTTATGCACACTATGCTTTGCACTCGTCTAGATATTTGTTATTCAGTTGGTATAGTCAGTCGATATCAATTGAACCCCAGAATTAAGCATTGGTAAGCTGTGAAGCATATACTGAAGTATCTTAAAAGAAAATGGAATTATATGCTGGTGTATTCTAGAAGGGAACCAACACCCATTAGCTACATAGATTCAGACTTCCAATCTTGTAGGGATTTGAGGAAATGAACTTCTGGTTTGATTTTTATTCTTGGAGGAGGCACCATTGTGTGGAGGAGTATTAAGTAGAGTTGTGCTGCTGGCTCAACGATGGAGACCAAATATGTGACTGTGGCTGAGGCATCTAAGGAAGCGGTTAGGCTTCGCAAGTTCTTTGGAGACCTTAAGGTTAATCCTAGTGTAGATAAAGCTAGTACACTTTATTGCGATAACAGTGCAACAATAGCTAACACCAAGGAATCGAGGCACCACAAGAGGATAAAACAAATTGATCAAAGATATCATATCATTAGAGAGTACGTGACAGAAGGAGTAGTAGATGTCTGTAAGATCGTGTCCGAGGACAACCTTGCTGATCCCTTTACTAAGACTTTGGTGGCTAGTGGCTTTGAAAGGCACATAGAGGATACATGGATGCGAGAGATGACACATTTACTTCGGGCAAGTGGGAGATTGTTAGGAATGTCTTTAAGTATAAAAGACATTTTATGTGTTTCATTGATTATTGATTTATATTTGAGCTTTTTACAATAAAATAAGAAGGGTTATAATTTGAACGTTTGTCTAATGTGCCAAACGAAATGAAGTGTATTTTGATCATATGCCCTGTTATAAGTTTTCTTTTGGAGGATCTTATTTTAAGATATGGTGTACGAAAGAGTTCGTGACATTAATTGATAGTTTAGAATTTAAAGTATTAAGATGAATGTATATGCCTTTAGTGGCTATAACTTCAATAAATTTCTTGAAAGATCTAAGTTCTAAATTCAAGAATTTAGACAAGGTATGACAAATTTTCAAGTTAAATGGACTAAATGAAGAACCCTAAATATGACCTTAAATCCTATGGATTTGCGCACATCAAGTCCATAAAATGAATATGAAAACTAGCTTAAAATTACCAAAACCTATGCGCATTAGAAAGGGAAGGAAAAAAAAAAAAAAAAAAGGTTGACATGATATCTATAAGTTCCATATGTGCCATATGGAGATTTAAAGTCACAAGTGATTAAAAATTAATCCATGAGGTGACCAGATAAATTTAAGTATGTCTTTAAATTTAGGTGCATCCTTGATTAAAAAATAAAAATAAAAATATGACTTGAATTAGACCCGCAGTGTGAAAATCATGCTCCATCAAGTATGGTACCATAATTGGCTCCAAGGAAGTCAATTTAGCCAGTAGAGATAAAGTTAAGATATTATCAAAATTTAAATGTCAATATTACAGTTTAGAAATAAGTTTTTAGATTAAGAATGAAATTTTGATTAATAATAATATTATCATTATTAAAATCAGGGAATCTATCCTATATAGCATATTATGAACGCATAGTTTAAATATAAAGCATATTAATTTATTAGTGTAAAATTATAGCAGATTTTATAATTTTAAACTTGTTGATTTACTTTTTTACCCTCGTTGGTTATATTGGTCATCATCTCTCCTCTCTTTTCTTTCTTTCTTTCTTTCTTGTTTTTCTTTACATTTTTGTTTCTCTCCTCCATTTCTTTTTCTTTCTCATTTCTGTTTTCAGTTTCCTTTCTCTCTTGTTTTTGTTACAATCTCCATTGTTGAAGCTCTAAGCATCATGACGATTTGTTTGGTGAGTTGCTGATTCTTGGTGATCGATTTTGGTTGATTTTGTTGTTCGTGCTTGTGAATTTGTTTATTCTACTGAATTTGGTCGTGGATTTGGAGATTATCAGGTTAGATTTTGTGATAATTTTGAAGTTGTTTGTAATTATTTTTCTAATTATGAATTTTATTTCATATTTTCATCTTTTTTTATGTGCATTTTGTGATTTTTGGTAGGTGCTTGATTTTTGGTAGGTGCTTGATAATTTGTTGCTTTTGCTTGATTTTTGAGGTCGAATTGGCATTAATTAAGTTTTGAGGATTCTGTCGATCTTTTTTGGTTGTGATTTTTGTTTTTCTTTTTGTGTTTTTTTATCTATTTGTTTGCGATTTTATATGTGGTGAGAATCTATTGTTTTTTTGCTGGTCTTTTGAGGTGGAATTTGTGATAAATTAGATTTGAAGATTTCTTGATTGTTTGAGTTTGAATCTATTTGCATTTTATGATTTTGATAGGGCTTTGATAAACTGTTGCTTTAATTGTTATTTTTTAGGGTGGATTTGTTGATAAATTAGATTATATTTTGATTTTTTTTTTTAATTTTCTATTTGGTTCTGTATTGTTGATAGGTGGTTGATATATACAGTTGGTTCTGGTTTGGTTTTGTGTAAATGTTGTTGTTTTTTCTTTTTAATATATATATATATATATTATTGATAGGTCAGTGATTTTGTATTGCTCTATAATGTTTTTGATATTGTTTCTGATGTTTGTGGCACTTCTATGTAAATTCAGAGATTGTTTGGTTGTGTTTTATGCAAATTCAGATTCGCGTAGTTACGGGAATTGTTCATTTTGCAGACAATTTTCAGAATTTTTGACTTGACTGTTTTTGTAAATCCAAATATTTCAATATTTTTATTTACATTGGTTTCTTCATTTTTAAGAATTTGTTCCAGTATTTTTAGATTCATTTGTTTATGTAAGTCTAGATATTAAACTGAGAATATGTGTATTTACATGGATTACTTAATTTTTTCAGAATTTTTTGATTTCTTTGTTTATGTTAATGTTTTGTTCTGTTTCATTAATGTTTTGTCATTGATTTTGTATTGTTCTGTAATGTCATTGATATTGTTTTTAAATTTTTGCTCTGTGTGTGGCGATTTCATGTAATTTTAGAGGTTTTTTGGTTCTGCTTTATGTTGTTGTTGTTCTTGTTTGTTTATTTGTTTATGTAAATGCAGATATTGAACTGAAAATTTGTGTATTTACAGGGATGCCTCAAGTTTCTTTTATCGCTGCCTATAGGGGAAGATGGATTTCACATAATTTGTTTAGCGATTTTGCTTTCCAATCATTGGAAGTTAATAAAGATATTGATATTAACTCCTTTGATGCATTTTTGGTAAAAGAGTTGCATTTGGAGTTAATTGGTTTTGTGAGTAACGTTCATTCGATACGTTTGTTTGTGAGTTCTGAATTTCCAAAAACCATTAGTAAGCTTGTTTTTTTGACGAGTGGAGTGCAATTTAAATGGTTCTTCAAACTCGTCTAATATGATAATGGAGTTAAGACATTTCCTTTGGTGGTTGATTTTTCTGATTGTGTGGATATTATGTTCAAGAAACATGGCAATTGTTTTAAAGGATTGCATGGAGAGTCTTCTGTGTTCGGTGCAGGTCTATCTTGGTCTGGTGATGCTGATGTTGACACGGATATGGATTTGCATTTGGTTGATGATTGTGATGTTGGGAAAATTCCATTGTCTTTTGACATCAAGAAAAGAAATGAATTTCCAAGTAAATTATGTTGAAGAAGTATATGCAATTGATTGCTATTAGAGGAAACTTGGAGTTTAAAGTTGATAGGTCTAATGCTGATTTCTATATGTTGAGTTATATTGTTGATGGTTGTACTTGGATGGTTCGTATTTCAAGGATTTCGGGAAGAGATATTTGGTTCATTCGTAAGTCTGTTTCTCAACATACTTGTCCTCGTGATGTTGTTAGCAACGATCATCGTCAAGCTAGTAGTCAATTCGTTGGTAAACTTTTGAAGGAGGATTTTAGCTTGGGTATAAATGAAAGAGCTCGCCCGAGGGATGTGATGGCTCTAATGCGTGGGAAGCATGGGTTTGAAATTAGCCATCATGTAGCTCGTAAAGCTCGGTCTTTTGCATTAGAAGCTATTAGAGGTTCTGTGGAACAATCTTGCTCTGATATTCCTTCATTGTGTGCTGTTTTGAAGGATAAAAATCCAGGTAAATGTCTTGTTGATTTTATGTAAATGTATGGAATTTACTTAGTAATTATTATGATTTACATGGTAATACATGGATTTCCTTTGTTTTCTGTAAATTTATGAATTTTCTTTCATGAAATAATGGTATTTACATGTTAATATATGGATTATCTTTGTTTTCAGGATCTTTCTGTTCTTACGAGCTTGACTCGCATGGAAGGTTTTTATACTTTTTCCTGAGCTTAGCATCTTCCATAGATGGTTGGCATCACTATAGACCTGTCATTTCTATTGATGGTTCATTTTTTAAGTTCGATTTTGGTGGTACGATACTCATTTTGGTGGCATTAGATGGAAACAATCTTATATTCCCTCTTGCTTTTTCCATAGTTGATTCTGAGAACGACAAATCCTGGAAGTGGTTTTTTATGAACTTGTAGCAAACGATTGGAGATCGTGAGCGGCTTGTTATAGTTTCTGATCAGAAATGATCTATTCCTATTGCTGTCGAGTTGGTCTACCCTGCAGATGAGCATGGAATATGCATTCAATACCTTTTGAGGAATTTCATTGGAAGATTTTAAAGGTCTAAAAGTAGATGGTTTGTTTTACCGGCGTGCGAAAGCTTATCGACCTGAGGATTTTGAGTATTTCATGTGTCAAATGGAATCTGTTGGGCCTGAGGTTCGGCAATACCTATATGAAGTTGGGTATGAGAAGTGGGCTCGAGCATTTTTTTAGGTAGAGGAGATACAAAGTTTTGACTACGAACATTTTTGAGTCTATGAATGCTATGTTACTACAAGCTAAGAAGTATCCAGTTTTGTCGTTGGTTAAGTGATATCGAAGTTTGTTATAAAGGTGGTTTTATGAGCATAGAAACCAAGCGGATGAGACTCCTACACACCTTACTGCTTGGGCTAATCGTCACTTGCGGGATATGGAGGCAGCAGCACGTCCCATGGATTTAAGAATTTTTTTTTTCCGTAAATATGTGAATTTCTTAGTAAATATTTTTCTTTACATTTTGTTACTCATTGGATTCATTTTGTTATTCTTTGTGTTTTCTTGTCAGGTTCATTCAATTGATGTAAACGAGTATGAGATTGTCAATGGAAGAGTAAATAGCATGGTCAATTTGGTTAAGAGGACATGCATTTGTCTTGTGTGGCAAAGCGATGAATTTCCATGTTCTCATGCTGTCGCTGCTATTTGGAAGCGGAAGTTAGAGCCAGCTGATTTTGCTTCTATTTATTTTAGAAACAGTGTTTACAGAGAAACTTATAATGGTATAGTGTATACGTTGGGGGATAAATCAAATTGGAATGTTTTTGAAGATTTGATGAACGCTGATGTGCCTGCACCAAATAATTGATGTTCTGTTGGGAGCCACGAATGGAAAGGATTTCTTTTGTTAGAAAAGAGCGTACTCAGTTGAGGTGTTCTAAGTGTAACAATTTCGGCCACAATAAGCGCATTTGCAAGAATCAAGTTCCTAGTGCTATGGGTGCATCATTCTCTAAGAAGATGAAATCTTGTCGTCAGAGGCCAAATTAGTTTGTTTTTAGTACTGAGATACTGAATTTTTTCTTAAAATTTTGATGTTTCTTGGTTTGTGAGTTGGGGAATATAAAGATTTACCTGGAAATATTTGGATTTCTTAGAAGAGATATAGAGATTCGTTCCTATTCTGGCTTCTTCTTACTTAGAGGTTTTATGGATTTTCTGGTATGGTGTTTGATTATGTTTGTATTTATCTAAAAAAAATTTGGAGAATATTTGTTGATTTCTTTATGAAATATATGAGTTCTTTTTTGTATTCTGATTTTCTTTTGATCACATTGTCAATTATTCTCTGATTTTCTTAGAAAGAAATCACTGTCAATTATTTGAAATATTAGAAAGAAATACTTGTAATTTCATGGAAAATAATACAATATATGTATTAATATGAAAATACATATATTTACTACATGCCACGAATAATAACATTAATGTTAGTGTCCAACATTTGAAATATATATTATTCTTGGTCATGTTTTAAAGGGGATTTTCGGAATTATATGTCCAACATTTTGTCCAATTGTATATATTGAACTCAATCTATTTTAAAAGTCTAACTTTTTATTTTTAAGTTCAAACAAGATGAATTTACATTAACTTTAATATTCATGTATTTACTACATATGTTTTAACAATTTTTGGAATGTAATAGTTGTTTTTAAAAAATTATTTTTGGAGTATTTGAAGAATAGTAACATGAAAATACTTAAGTAATATAGCTATTGACTTGAAAATATATGGATTTATGATACATGTCTAACCATATGTAAAAGCACTTTTGCTATGATAAATTTGTTCACAGATATAGCTAGTAAAGTTCAAAACATTATCTACAAGATACTTTGTTGACACCAAAGTTGTTGGTGTGTTCTTCAAAACATGAAGTCAGAGCCAACTTTTGCGAAGTTAATAAGTTGGCTAACTATTTTCCACCAAATGTCATGCACAGTTTCAAAATGGATGTCTAAAAGTTTTAGTTAATACAAACAGCTAGTTGTTGAATTTTGGGAAAGCTAGTTTCTTCTGGCGAGTCAAAATCAGAATTGAGCTTGAAGCTTGCTATCATCAACATCAATTTTCTGCTTCTTTTTCTTTTTTGGACTTTCTTTTGCTGAGCCAAATTTTTCTGTGAAAGGGCTTCTAACTTTTGGTCCTTGTTTTGATACTCTTTTCCCTAGCTTAACTTCACTAGGTTGGACTGCTTCAGGTTTCTTCTTTTCTCTGTTTGCCAATAACTTCTTTCTTTCTTTCTTTTTTTCCTTTTTTTTGTTTTTTTTTTTGCAGGCTCTTGCACAAATATTTTCATGTAAATTAAGTTATTTACCAGAGGTTTTCATGTGTTTCAGGTTCCAAAACTTATGTTGTTTTTGTGTATTTACTTTTTTTTTTTTTTTGTGCTATTTATTTTTAAATTGTGCTTACCTTTTTTTTTTTTTTGGTTCAGTGCCTTCCTTCCTTGTTCTTTCTGATTCTCCTTCGTTCCTTCTATGTCTTCTTGTTCAGTGCCTTCCTTTTCTTTTTCCATGTAAATCCATGTATTTCCCAGAAAATTTTTAATCAGTTAAGAGATGGTTTTTACCTCTTGTGTTAGGCTTTC
The DNA here is from genome assembly GCA_024759925.1 of Ficus religiosa. Classification (NCBI taxonomy): domain Eukaryota; kingdom Viridiplantae; phylum Streptophyta; class Magnoliopsida; order Rosales; family Moraceae; genus Ficus; species Ficus religiosa. The sequence continues at coordinate 7,349 of JAFMPE010128323.1, forward strand.
TCGATAAATTGATAAACATATATTTACCTTTTCCATTGTTGCGTCACTGATAATCTTATCCAGATCAAATCCCAACTCCACGGCGTCTTCGTATTGCTGTCTGTGCTCATCTTCTTTCACATCTGCATTTTGCCAAGTGAATTCCGTGTTGTGTTTAGATTGCTGGTTGTCTTGGTCTTTTTGTATGTCATTGTCCTCGGCAGTTTTTGCATGATGCTGATCAGATTGGGGGTTTAGTTCTTGTGGATATTCTGTTCCTTTGTTAGCCAAGTCTTTTTCATTTTCTTTAGGCGACTTGTCCTCATCATTCTCAGCAGCACATGTTCTGTCTTCATTATCTTTATTGTTCTGTTCTTGCATGGAATTTCTTTCGCACTCCATTTGTTGCTCTGACTGTGATTGCGAGGATACCTTGGAGTATATGTCTTTGACATATTGTAATATGTCATTCATTGTTGCTTTGTACATCTTCAGCTAATTACTTAATTTTTCTTGGCCTTTTTCTAGTCTTTGCATTCTTGTTGCCAAGTCTTTAATCTATGGTTTTTAGGTTGATGGTGGATCCTCAAAATCATCGTCAAAGTCGTCTATCTGAAATGTCTGCTTATCATTTCTGTGTTGACCTTCTTCTTGTGCTCCATCTTCTTCAAAAAATATTTTCATGTAGCTTTTTTTCTGCTCTTTCTCCAGTATCTTTGTTGGTGTTACCTTAATCTGTTTTTATGATGAATAAAATCATTGTTAGTATATTAACTTTTGACCTTACGTAATGGGAACAAATCAATATTTGTAAATAAAAGGATTTACATGTAAATATATGTATTTACCATTTTAGTATTGAAAAGGTTGTTTAGTTTGTTCCAATTTTTTTTTTTTTTTTTTGGCATGTGGACTCCCACTTCAACATCCTTGGTGTTGCTTCTTGTTTAAAAATATTTGCAATTTCATTCTCTCTTATGAATGAGAGTGTCTCGAAAGCCCAGATCAGTACTGCACATAGAAATCCGTAGAATCCATATCCTTTGGTTGCTGTACTTCTGGTGCCTTGTCTGAATTAATGTAATGTCTTCTCGTATGAGATAGTTCCCCAAGGATATTTCTTCAATTCTTCATCATCATACACCATCTTTAGATGCTCTTCATTCACTTTCAATTTGTTTTGATTAGAAACAATCAGTTGCTCAATGCAGTAAAGATTGGCCATCCTTACTACATCTTCATCCGGTGCTTGTGCTAATATTTCCGTTCCAGCTTCAAACATGTATTGGAGGGCTCCTACTCTGACTGGCTTCTCTTCAAAATATTTTTCTAAAATAGACACCGTTGGTCTTGTTAGTTTCTTCCCAGAAATTTTTGGTCTGCAGTCAAGCCCAGTAATCAAACAAAATCCTTTAGTCCCATGACCATCCTTTTTGTTCCAAAATTTGAAGGCCAGTTCTGAGTTGTCATCATGTTTTACTTGCAATAGAACTAGCTGTTGAGCAAGTTTTACTGGGAATTTGTCTCCGAGTTTGAGATGAAGAACTTTCCAAACGGTCCTTTCTTGAAAAGAACTTTTTGTTGGGGAGTCAATCGTTTTTTAATGTTGTGAATTGGTTTGATGCTTCAATTGTTGACAATTCTTCTTTTGGGATTCCAACTATCCCTTGGTTTCAAGAAATTTAATGTCTGCACAAGAAAATATTAACATGATTGCAAGTACAATATATGTATTAACATGGAAATATATATATATATATATATATTTTACCACATTAAAAAAGACATTTAAATGCTAAATGAAATAATATCAAATAATGAGTCAAGGTAACAACACTAAATTTGACAGATGTCACACAGAGAAAGTAATGTCTAACTTTGTTACTTTTTATATAAAACAATTTCAACAGGAAAATACATGGATTTACTACGCATGCCTAATCATGTTTAGAATCTTTGTCTATGATAAACCTGTTCAAAGATATAACTAACAAAGGAAAAAACATTATTTTAAAGGTATTTTTCTATATCTAACCACGTATAGAAGTGTATTTTTGTAATAACTAAATTTTTCATCGATACGATTTCTTGTAGAGAATTTCAAGTTGAACCATGAAGGTATTTGTGCAAAAACCTGATTAGGGTTTTTGAGTAAGTTTATGAGTTCTTATGGACTTTTTAAGACTCAATTTTGAATTTCTTAGTTAAGAAAATGACCTTTTTGGGTGAAAAAGGGGAAGAAAATCCATGATTTTATGTTGGTCAAAGTTTGACCAAGAAAGTCAAAGGTTGACCAAAAATGGTCAAAGGGTTGACCACACAGATATATGATAAGCAGTATAGAAAATATACTGCAAAAGGCGTAATTACGGACAAGATGATACAAATAAGGATTGAAACCACCATAAAAAAATCAAGCACATTAAATAGGATTTATTAGGCCAAAAAGTCTTAAGCAAAAAAAAAAATTTTCGTACAGTCCATCTTTACACAGATAAATTTTGGACTGCATTAGAGCATAACAGTATTGTGTATTAGTGAGCACAGTACTAGAAATATCTGTGTTAGCATTAAAGTGGACTGCTTTTAAGAAAAAAAGCCAAACAAGCCTTAATTAGGCTTATGTCATCACCTTTTGGATTTATGACATCATTAAGGCTTTAATTAGAAAAATTAGAAAATCTTGGACCATTCTAGAGGATGAGGTGACGGGTCCTTTTAGGGTCAAAATAGAATTATTTTTGCTCCGTGGGTTTTAAGAAAAAGGTGAGCTAAAAATAATTGCAAAAAAGCCCAAAATTTCACCTATAAATAGCCTAAAGGGGGGGGGGGCGGTTTTTGGCTTCAAAAATTGGAAAAAAATAGCCAAACTCTTGTCAATTTCTCTCTCAAAAATCTGAAAATCCAAGGGTGAGCAAGAACCAAGAAAATGTTGGAAAAATCGGATCCGGTATCGGAGTTACGGCGCAGCGGAAGTTTTAAAATTTTTATGCCGTTTCTGAAAAAGAAACTCATGATGCATATAACAATAAATTAAAACCATGATCAAGCGTACCTTATTTCTTGGATTCCGGAAT
>JAFMPE010128335.1:523-10926 GCA_024759925.1 Ficus religiosa
GGTATCAGGTAGGATTCACGAGAAATGGCCGGTCATGAGTGAATGAATGAATTGCATTAAAGTGAAGTGAAGTGAAGCAAATAGAGCAGCATAATAAGGGCAGTTTTTGATTACATAAGAACTGTAAGCATCATGGGATCTGATAATAATACTACTTTCAAGGTTTCTCCATATATATATATATATATATTATGTTTGATTCAATTATATATACGTAGGAACAGATTTTTCCACTTTAAAAAATAATTAAAAAAGATAAATAAACATTTTTATTTAATCCGTCATCAAATATTAAAAGCACGAATGCATATTCTCTTAAATTGTCACGTGATGGGCCCACTAACTATCAATTGGTTTTTTTTTTTTATATTTTGTTTTATTTTATTTATCTATTTCGCACTTATAGAGTGCATATATGTCAAATTAGTTTAAAAAACAAAAAACAAAAAAAATGCTATATGTTAGGACTTCCTATCTACACTATGTAGAAACAATTATTTCGGATTAAATTTTTAAATGTACAATCTGTTATTGGAGCAATTATTTTTGTCATGGAGTAAATTTTTAAGAAACCGTTACAGAATTGATAACAGTTAAAAAACGTTATAAGAGGTCCTCTAATAAAGGACCCTATTATAGCTTAGTTTTTATTTTTTAATTTGAAATTTATAATTATTAGAATGGGCAGATTTAGAGGAACATCAAAGTATAAACCACATAAAAAAAATGTGGAGAAAGAATTTCTTGACAACAGACCGAAAAGGGTGGGTGATTCTCTGTTGGTTTTTTATTTTTAATTTTTTTTAAGTTGTAAACAATGATGGTGTGTTTTAAATAGTCAAGAAGAATTATGTTACTCAATAAAACATTTAAAGCTTGTATCGAATAAAGAACATACATGTGGGTCCATCTGGCAAAATCAGTCCCTTATGGGCTCTATAATTCAAAGCTTATTGACTATATTTTCAGATATTAATTTCAGGTTTAAAAAAAAGTCCTTGTTTTCCCCTCAATTTCTTATTGGGATACGCGGGAAAATGGTAACTTTTTAATCATCAATTTATTTAATGTTGTAAATGATAGTTATTCATTGATTGATCTACCGATATTAATATTCGTCTAGTCAATCAATAACCCTTAACTAGCATGCAATGGCTTTTCACCCATTGTTGCCGGTTACTAGCGAGCTCAAATCTCTCTTTTTAATTTGATCATTAGCATATCTACTATTTTAATGATAACCCATTTTTTCTCGATTTGGAAAAAAAAAAATCAATATTTTTTTTTTAACGAGGTTGTCAAACCAGCAACTTCACCTAGATGTTTTCAAGAAATTTTTACAGTAAAGAATGGTCCTTTTTATTACCAATGGTGATAACTCTTTTAATCATCACATTAATTTTTCAGACGGTCAAATCTATAAATTATAATACTTTTATGTCATATGATCTAAATTGTAACATGAACATTTAAAAAAAAAATCTGTATATACAAATTATATTTCAGTTACGAGAATTAAAAAAAAAAAATTCAGTTACGAAGTTTAAAATGACCTAGACTGTAATTAAAAACTTATTAAAAATTAGGAAATTTTTAATTATATAAAAATTGGCATGTATAGTTTATCCAAAAGTAGTTTTGCTGATGTGGGTATCTAGAGGAGTTGTTCTCAAGCCAATTAATTAAGTCTAATGTCAATTGGGCCAGTAATCAAGGGGGTCTAAAGTTGTTGGTATAGGATTTATCATCTTAACCATTTCTTTATTCTTTTTTGAAAGCATTAGTCTTAACAAACCCCATTTCTCTCTCTCTCTCTCTTTTGTCTACATTGATCTAAACACAAATAACTCTTTGATTTGATTGCAAAACTAAGATGTCTCAGCTCCAAGTTCCAATTAAGAAAGAAAATATTAGAAGAGGCAGTTACTAGGTTGTGGCCAAGAGCAAATTCTACAAGGTTGGTAAAGTATCTAATCAAGCTCTCTATTTTTTTTCCTGCTTAATTACTATAGAAACAACCTTCAATATAAAATAATTCACCAAAAAATAAAAATAAAAATAAAAATAAAACCTTGCATAGAAAATAATTTCCCAGTACCCAATAAATCTAACTGGGAGTTTTATGGCAGAGGACACCTGCTTTTCTCTATGGATAGGATACTAAGGACACTGATGATAGAGTTTTTTCTTTTATTTTTAGTCAAGTACAGGAGGAGAAGTAAAAATTATGATTTTTTAGCAAGTAATTAGAACAAAAAAAGTTTATAAAGTCAAAAGGATTTTTTAAAATTTTCTAATAAATAATAAAAATATTAAAATAAAGTTTATAATTTCTAACTTAAATTTTGTCATAAGTTATTTTAAGTCTATTTATAAGAGTTTTTATCAGAAGCTATAGTTTTTAACTTTAACAAGAAATTGTTTTGAAGATTTGAAGCTCTTCTAACAGTCATCCAAACACTTTTAGAACCTAATAAATCAATAACAGCTTCTAAAAAACTCTATTAAATAGGCCTTAAATATAAACTATTAGACAACAAATTAACAGTTTTAAGACGGTGTTATCATAGAAGTCAAAAAAAAAAAAAGAAAAAAAAAAGGCAACTACATTTGACAGAATCCTTCTTTCAAGTTTGAAAATTGTATAATTATCCCAAAACTTGGTAATAGAGCAATTTTTACCCCAAAAGTTCAAGTAACAATAAAAAAATGATCCAAAATAATAAGTAAAAAAGAAAAAGAAAATAAAGGGCATATTGTCCCTCGACGGGGACCCAATTCCGTGAGGGCTATCTAGCCCTCAGGGATGCCGATCTCCTTTATGTTCCCAATTGAAGAGATACTTAGACCATGCCATTCTCTTGAGGACCCTGCCATGACCACCAGTCCGCATGGGTTGTGACACGTGGGTCGTAACCCACCTAGGTCGGGACCGGGAAATATCGTCGCTTGTTGAGAGAAATTATGACCTCCGTCTTGAGAAATGGTAGGTCGCAACGATCCACATGGGAGGCCACCATGGGCAGACCCATTGCCATGGGTTTAGCAGGTGTTCTCCCTCTCGTTGACGTAGAAAGTTGCTGGAATTTGGGATTTTTTCCTTCACAATTTTTTTTTTGGGTGAAATAATGAATATTGGGGGAAATTGTACTTGGTAAAATGTAGAGGTTGGTTTTGCAATTATTTCTATTCTATTTAGGCTATAGAATAATATTGCTATAAAGAGCATGTACACCCAAATCTTCTTGTTCTTCTAAAGAGATTTTTTATTTTAATAATTCAGCGACAGGACACGAAAAATATATTATTAAAATGGCTTTGATTTAAATCATCATAATCATTTGAGATTCGGTTAATTTTATCTATATTTTTATTTTAATGTGATTTTGATTAAATTAAACGTTCAGAAACATACATCACCAGTGAGCATTATAAAAAGAAAAGCTCCAATTCTACTTCCCTTTGAGAAAGTAACCAAGTTTTCCCACTCAGAGCCAAAGTGAACCACTTCATGATGATGAAAACCTAGGATTCCCCTCCATGTGGGTTTACGTGAATCAGATGTACGCTATTTTTAGTTGTGTCTTTCATTCTTTGAAACTGAGGACAACACATTGATAACCAAGTAGTAGTACAAAAACTTTTTTTTAGCCCTTTTTATAGCTTTGGAATCTCAGCAGATATCCCTGCTAAATAAGTGAATACCCAAGAATATTATAAGGCTGTAAAAAGATAAAATAAAATGGTGGCAGAAATTCTGACATCAGCTTATATATATATATGAAAACGATTTTTCATTCCATCTAAGTATTATCCGATACTTATAACTTTTTATTTAAAAACTTATAATAAATAACTAATTTACATATAATTTTTTATTTAGAATTTTGTGACATAGCAAGTTCTTATTTGGAACCTTATCATATAATTTTAGTTGAAAAAATATTACATTAAAATTATCTGATTCGCAAAACATATCACAAAAAATTGCAAATGTAGTATAAAGAAGTTGTCACATAGTAACCCGGCGTATATATATATATGTACATATACGTATATGTATATATTTGTGCTGATTGGTCTCAATCATGGGTCCCCCTGGAGCAATGAAATGGTCCTAACCAAACAAATAACAGCATAACTAAGTACATCTCCTAATTTTTGTATCTGGTGATCGGTGCACATCATAATTTGTCTTACAACAGTGGGATGTTTTGGGGACAATTCAAACACACTTTTGTTTTGTGTTCAAAAAGCACTGCTTTTGAATTTATGAAAGGGTACAGAGTTAACTCATGTCATGTCCCAGCAATTAGTGTTGCTGTTACTTCTTTTTCCACACTTAACTTGTGTTGAGTTCGCCGCTCGGAGATGAAATTTTTAAGTTAGAATTGGTTAATTTTTTAAAAATTAATTATATATATTTTTAATTTAAAAAAAAGATAAAAATTAAGATGAAAAAATACTGTTTAGTTGAAGTGGATTTGAGTTAAAATGTCAAACGAAGCATTAATTATTTTCTTTACTTCTTTTTTGATGTTGATAATAAGCTCTCGTCTTGTTCTTATAGGGAAGGGAAGAGAACTAGGATGTATTCAAATATTTTTATGAGTGCATTTAAAAAAGTATCGATATGGATTTTATTTCAATTCTCTCGAAATTTTATGTAATTTATTTTACAGAAATTATTTCATTTGGATTTGAAATAACAAGATTAAGTATTTTTAAAGTTTGAGTTTATTGTAGATAATTGGAGATATGAATAATGAAAAATAGTTTTAAGTTGATGAAAAAAAAAAATCTGAAAATCAGATGCCAAATGTATCCCTAAACGGTCCCTTAGTTTTCTGCCATTGGATGACTAAAAAATAATTTAAGCCATTTTAAAAATAATAAACGATACATATATTTTCAAACGTTTGAGGATTGACCAAAGTTTATGATTAAGATCATTTACGTGGCTAATCTAAGGGCTGAAAATTACAAGCGCATACATTGAAAAAAGGGGTGTACCAGTCTAGCTTGCCTTATTCTTATACATTACGCCAATATTTTCTTTTCTTTTCTTTTCTTTTCTTTTTTAAGGAAAATATTTTCTTTGTTACCTTCTCTTCTCTTTAATTAATATTATTTTCTTTGGTTTTATAAATAAAATTTTTATCCTAGCGTGTCTTGATCAGAGCCTTCTGGAGTTGTTTCTTCATGCCACAAAATCTAAATTTCAGCCATTAAATAATGATCAAAGAAAATTTCTTATAAAAAAAAAAAAAAAAAAACAAACAAACATTTTCAGCAACAACACTTGGAAAACTTTCAATATCATAAATAATTTGTTTTAACATCCAACGGTTAAGATTAAGCAACGTGGTACATTCCAAAAAAGTTGGGCATATTTTAAAAGGTGCTAAAATTTTCTTCTCCACCATTTGTGTGTGTGTGCAACACATATATGTGAACAGGTGTGGGTGTGTCATGGGAATCACATGTAGGTCCATTATCAATCCGACTATTCTTGCCTATATCTCACAGATGCGTTTGGTGCTAAGATTTAGACTATAGAATTTAAATTGAATTGTTATAGTTAAAAAATATAAAAACATGAAATGTGTTCGGAAAAATAAAATCAATTTGGAATTAGTTTTTTTCGTCTCGAAATTCTATGAAATTTATAAAATAAAAAAGAATAATCTCATTTGGATTTATCTATGTAAAGTTATGAACTTTTAAAATTTGAGTTACAAAACTATGTAAATAATGAAGATAAAAAAAAAGGACAAAAATTGGATTGTAATTTTAAGGTTTGAATTATAATGCCAAACACTTGTATCATTCACACTTTGTCTCTTGATTTCTAAATACTCTCATTTTACTTATTAAATTTTGAATTGGTCCCACTTAATTTCCGCTCCTTAGAATTTTAATTTGTTAAAACATGAGGAAAAGGAAGGGGCTAAGTGCGTTCATATAATATTTTTTTCTTTTATATTTTAACATAAATTCTGTAGAATAGTTAAGTGAGATTAATTCTTTTTGTAATCTGATATTTAATTGAAATTCTATTAGAAAGAATGTGAGTAATTAGAAGTGAGACAAAATTAGAATATATAGCCTCAAAATTCAGGATACACATATTAGATTGATCCTTACCAAGTGGCAAGCTAAGAGAAGAATACTTATAAAAACTATCCTAGAAGCCTTTGGGAATATTTTCCTTTTACATGGAATGATTATTTGACTGTAAATAATTTTCTGGAAAAAGGTAACTAGAGCAATTGGCCAGCTTGAACCTGTTTACTGTGGGTTCCAATTAAATATTGTTACGAAATTAGGAACGAAAATAAGCAACAAGAAAACCAGAAAAACAAGAATATCAAGATTTATGTGGAAATTCTTAGACAGGAAAAAAAAAAACACGGATAGAGGAGAAGAAAATCCACTAAATCAAATATCAATGCAAGATAAGCGACTATAACAAAAGAGCATGATAATGAAACCCTATATTACATTATATCTATATATATATATATGTATATACCCAAAACCCTAAATCGAAACTGTATGTAAACCAGCTCCCGATCCCGTAGTCCACCACTAAGCCTGAAAAAAAAAAAATCTCATGATTAAAGCTTCATCACAAATGTTATACCACGAGCTTTTCGAACCAGGTCAAAAAGAATTCGGGTCACCAAACTCTAATATATATATATATATATATATAAAAGAAATAACGGTTATTTTCTCTATATGTTAATTGCAATTTTTTTGTAATATATTAATATATGATATTTTTTTAGTTATATTTGTCACTTGCACCAATATTTAAATAATACCATGACAAGATTCTAAATAAACTATAAGTAAATCAACTAATTATTACAAGTTTTTAAATAGAAAGTTAGAAGTGTTGGATAGTATTCGATACCGGATACAAAACCTTTCTTGTATATATACACATATACACACATACATATTTATGGATAGACGGTTATCCACAATACTAGACAACATTACATGCACTTCCCATAAGGGTTGTTGGGTTCTAATAAGCACATATTGGGAAAGACAATATCTTGATATGAGAGAACGGGAGGGAAACCAATATGTTGGTCTTCCAATACCTAATCCATCGATGAAATTTGAAGGACAAATGTCAAGGTGACAAAGCTGACCCCAAAAGAAGAAGTGACAATTTGTAGGGACTACCACAAGTGGCAGGGTTCAAAGGGTCTTTTTGCAGCTTTATATTGTGCTTGGGAGGTCTAGGTTTTCAATTTTATATCGTATATTATCATTATCATTATTATTATTATTAGTTTTCAAACTTCACTTCGGAAAGCAAACTTTGGCTTTTAGTTGTTCCACTAATGTAATCATTCCACTCTTTTATTTTAATAAAGAAAAGTGTGTTCTTTTTTCCTTAATAAAAGATTAAGCATATTGAACTCAGCCAAGTGGTGTTGTCATAAATGTTTATGGGGGCCGTTAGGGCCGCAAAGAAAATGATGAGAATCATTGTCTTCAGAATTGTTTACAAAATGGTTTTGATTAGGAGTCTTCTTTTAGAGCCTCAAATGTGTGTGATGAATTAAGATCGTGGAACCAATATCAAAGAGTTAAAAGGTTATTCCCTTTTCTTTTTTTTTTTTTTTTATAGAAAAAAAGAGCTAAATGATTATATATACTTAGAAATGTAAATTACAGAATTTCAAATTCAATATGCTACTCTATTTAATCAACGGACTTTTAGAGTTGTCTATAATCAATCAGTGACGAAGTTAGAAATTTTGATTATAGGGAATTAATAACTATAAATTTTTAATTTTGAGAACAATAAAATGATGTTCGTTGCTTTTTAGGGGGAGTTATTTGTGTATTTAAGTCAACTATATACATATATAAAAATATGGATAAGAAAAAGTTAAAGGGGCTTAACCAAACAATATGGAGTGAAATGAGATGAGTCTTTATTTCGAGAGCTTGTGAGTTCGATCTATTAAAAAAAAAAAAAAACGACTACTTGAGTCTATCATTTAATATAACAAGTTTAACAATTACTTTATTGTGGCATTACGTACAAATAATAAAGGTTTTCCTTAAGATGGCGAAATTGATCTATCATTACGCAGGAAGGAACAAATTAATTAACCAAAAAGAAAAGAGTACCCGCAAAGAGCTACTTAACCCTAGTGGTACTTCCTGTCTCTATATATATTTTCCAGCTGAAAGCCAAACATTTTCATAATGCATGACAACCAAATAAAGAGTACTTCCATATAAAAATAATAATAAAAAATAAAAGATATAGCAAAATGTTACTTCCATATAAAAATCATAATAAAAAAATAAAAGATATAGCAAAATATTCTTTGTCCTGGCAAGGAATTTGAAAGCTTTCTTGAATTATTAAAGTAACTCTTGTCCCTTCCACACTGAAAGGTTCATCCTCCTACAAAAACAAAAAGATCAAAGATGAATTATTTCATATGGTGTGGGGGACCCAAGAAATGGGTAAAGGGGGTATGGCATCTCTCAGACAAGTAGGGACATGTCTGTATGACATTAAGCTAACCGCAACTATATATATCTATACATATAAATTATCATTCAAGGCATATATATAGGTGAAAAAGGTCACAATATATCTTTACCTTACCCCTCCTGAAAAATAAAGCTTTTCTTCTACATCACCTTTGGTAAAAAAAGAGCACTAGACAAGATCATTGGGTATCCTAACCCTATCATCAACTTTTTCTCAGAAACTAGACTAATCAGTATACTATATATAATGCATCATTCCCTACCTCTCTCTCTCTCTCTCTTATCTGTTGGAGGTTCGACTGTCTATTTACGCACCTTATTATCTAAAATAGTGAGATTTGTATTTGATATATGTATAGATCTTGAAAAGGATTGTTGATGAGAATGTGGGCCGATCCTCTTTTTATTTGCCTCATATCGTTAAGTTAATAGGACATTGTGATGCTTATATGAAGATTGTGCACCTTCTTTCATTGAGCTAGTTTTTGGAGATGAGTTTTATCAAAATTCATTTAACATGACATCAGAGCTAGATTTTGGAAGCGATGGTGGGTTTGGACTTTGACCCATTCATGAAACGTTAAGCGTGAGGAAGGGTGTTGATTGTGAATTTGTCTCATATTGCTAAGTTACTAGACATCATCTCTCCTGGAGCGCTTTTGGAAAGAAGTTCTACACTAAATCATTTAACAATCTCAATATATAGATTTTAAAAGTGATGTTGGGTAAGGGCTTGAGGACATTGTGCTATTTTTTCTAGTAGACAAAAATACACACACACACACACACACTACTACTTCATAGACCGAACTTGATCGTTGAATAAGAAATAAACATGTTTTCTCTTGAAAAAGTTGCGTGTTAAAAAATAGTCATGTTGTCTTGTTAATTAGTGTTGTTAGCGTACTTTCTACTCAACTTTTAACTTTTAAGTACGTAGTCAAAGCTTTAATCTGAATTTAACCAAAAAAAAAAAAAAAAAAACCCAAATCGAGGCGGGAATTGTGCATAAATCGAGGATTAATTGTTAATAGATATTTGAGTACAACCATGTTCATGTAGCTCAATGGCATATAGTGGAACCACTTGACTACAATTAAAGGGTGTAATCATGTTATATCACTTTGCTGTTCCTTTCTTTCTCTTTCTGAGTTTTCTTTTTTCCCTTCTCTCTCTCTCTCTTCTTCCTGAATCACCATCCAAATCGGTTTTACGTTATACTATGCTTTCTCGATAAAATTTTTACGGTAGATCTTTCATTTTATACCACGTTCGAAGCGACTGTGTTATGACATGGAGCAATTAAATGATTTACATTGTGAAATTTTAATGTGAACATTGATAAATCATGTCGTTAAAACTTAATCTAATTATTAAAATGTAGTTTCTTATCAGTAACACAAAATAAGAGATCCAAGCGTAAAAAGATCCTTTCTCTTTTTAAGTTTTCTTTCTTTCATTCTTTTTTCCCTTTTTTTTTAGAAGCTCCATACGAATAGGGTTTATGTTATATTCTGTTTTACTCTAGATAATTTTTATTAAACTTTCCATTTTGCACCATTGGTAGGAATGGCTGTGTTAACCATTTAATTAATTTTTCAACGATATGATTTATAATTGGAAGTAATTATCTACTTCGCATTATAATTTTTTAACGTCAACACCAATAAATCAATTCATTAAAAATTTAAGTTAATGATTAAAATTTGTTATTTTTATTGATAGTACCAAAATAAGAAGTCTGATCCTTTTTTTCGATTGTTATTTTAAATTAGATTGTAAAAATAGTGGAGTGGTTCAAACTATGGAACAGTAGCACTTTAGACAAAATGTTTGAAAATTTTCAAAGGCCTATGATGCCTATA
>JAFMPE010128347.1:0-10380 GCA_024759925.1 Ficus religiosa
GTTGACTAACAAGAGTTTTATGAAACATGAAACAGTGGTTATATGTCTCCCGAGTACGCAATGGATGGCCTATTTTCTGCTAAATCCGATGTTTTCAGCTTTGGAGTCATGATGCTTGAAATAATAAGCGGCAAGAGAAACATAGGTTTCTATCAATCAAACGGCTGTCTAAACCTAGTAAGATACGTAAGTGCGAACAGCAAGCTTTAACTATCTTATTGTGTCAAAGATTTTCCGTTGCTCTTTAGGGACCATAACTTCTACTCACATCTCGATCTAGGCATGGAATTTGTTGAAAGAAGGGAGAAGCTTGGAGCTAATGGATCCAGCATTGGCCGAAACGTGCTCAACAAATGAATTTAAAAGGTGTGTTCAAGTTGCTCTCTTGTGTGTGCAAGAAAGTGCGGCAGATAGACCAACCATGTCAGAAGTCGTGTCTATGCTTGGCAGTGATACGGGAATCCTTCCAGATCCTAAACAATCAGCTCTTTCTACTTGTGTACAACTAAATGATAATGATTTTCCAGATAATCTAGGATTGTTCTCCAGCAACGATGCCACAAATTCAAGCATACATAACCAATAACGTTCCAAGTCATTAAACAACAAAGACACTTAAATAGATATGTTACGGAATTGGTGTTTCAAGGTATGTTTTTTTTTTTTTTTTTCCTTTAAAGGCTTCATAATGCATGTTGGCCATGATGTAGTATACAAAATACAATCACCCAAGATAGACATACAGAAATTATTACAATATCATATTTGATTGTTTGAAGTTACTGTTCGTTATTGTTGTAGCTATTCTATACAGTATATCAAACAAAAATTACTCAATCTAAAGTAATGAAAATTATAGGATTGTATTCCAATGATTATATATGTATTAGTTTCAAGGCAATTGTAACATAGATGCAAATAAAGACATACTAAATGTGAAACCAGTTCACTAACAAAGGAATAGAAAATTTCAAATCCAAAATAATGCCTCTTTTGGAACTCAATCGTAACCCTTTCCCAGACAATTAAGACAGCGTTGTACTCTGAAATTCCAGGAAAAACCACAAAAAATAGAATGAATTTCAATAAATTAAAATCGCTTTGGCGTCACAAGAAACAAATGAGATACATTTCAAAGAAAGAAATGAGATGGATTCAATAAAAGAAGAACAGAGTTTTGGCTTTCATAAACATCTTCAAAAGGTAAAACTTGCAAAACCTTAAAACAGCTTTGCAACAAATACCTTACAAGCTTAGGTGGAATTCCGTATAATATCTTTTAAAAATGGGTAAATTACGTTTAGTCCCCAAACTTTTAAATTTGTTAATAACGTTTCTACTGCAGCTACCGAAAATGCTTGGTTGTATGTGTGCACATAAATCTACGCTTAAGGACCAAAATGAAAATTAACATCGAAAAGGAATTCAAACTGACCTGTTACCGTCACAAGTAGGACACAAACAAGGATTAATGGCAACAGGGTCAAACAAAGGAGACCATTGAATGTTGGCATTGCCTTTGCACAGCTTGCAAATGTAAAACCCTTTTCCTCTACAAACCCGGCAAGGAACCGCCACACTCCTCTGCACAAAAACCCAGAAAATGAATTGAATTCTAATAGATAAAAGAACGAGAAAAATTTAAAGAGTTGGTGAAAAGTTTTTGTTTTGTTTTGTTTTGTTTTTTTTTTTTTTTTACCCTTTTGGATTCGGTGGCTAGCCGAAGGGCTCCAATGGTGGCAGAGGAAATGAGGTTGAGCGTGAAGACTCCGCCGAGGATTACGGAGGCACCCGTGAGCAGCGCGCGCACTGGCTTCGGAATCATCTCTTTTGAGTGTTTTAACAGCTGGGCTTCTCTCAGAGGCAATTTCACAAATAGTTGGAGATCATTTGGTGGGGTTCATCTTACATGGAGAGGTACGAGGTGAAAGGGAACTAGGAAATGAACTACCGTCGAGACAAGTAGCGTCTTGCTGCACATTATCTCGCCCAACGGGTATTTTTGCACTGTCGTCCTTCAACTTTTTATCCCTTTAACAAATTGCCCCTAAAATTTTAATTTTTACTATTTACCCTATAAACTTTCTAAATTATTACAATACGTATCATTTTATAAACTTTATATAAAATTATGGTACCCTTAGAACAAAGGTTTGAAATGAAATTTTTAGGTTGAAGTTGGTTAATTTTTCAAAAATTAGTTATAATTTTTGTTGACTTTTTCAGAAAAAGATAAAAACTGAAAACTTAGGTTCATACTTGAGAACAAAACATAAGCTTAAAGATTTGAATTTGGAAGATTTACATTAACATTTATATTAGATTTGAAAATTTGTTACAAATTGGATTTTCTTTTTTCATATGAGGCGTATATGAGCTATTCGTCACGAATTTAACTGGAAGTTAAGCCAAATAGAATGTATTATAACAATTTAAAAAGTTCAGGAAGTAAGTTGCCAAACTAGAAATTTGGAGATAAATTGTCAAAGGGTGACAAATTTGGAGGGAAAATGTTGATAAATACCCCTCACCCAACCAACCACGTTTTTTTGGAAGTAAAATGTACTTTAATGAAAGATATATAGCGCAAACTCTACGTCATAGAGTTATTTTAGTAGTATATTTTCTATACCAAGAACATTTAATTACGATTTTAACTTTAAATAAAGATCACATGATCTGAGAGTGTTCAATTTCTGTATATTTTTTTTTTTTTTACAGAATATTAATTGAGTAACCATTGTCATGACAATAATAAAGTCCGAGGTAGTGTGACATACAAACTAAAAATTAAGAACCAATTTTAAACTAAGAGTACAATTCATGAGTCATTTATGAAAGTAACCTAAATATTTTATGTCAAATTTAAAAAATAAAAAAATAAATAAAAGAATCCAGAAGCACCACCTTCATCAGTTTAATACGAGTCTAATACCTGTGCTACGCACAGTGATGTAGAGAAAAAATAAAATGAAATAATTTACTATTATACAATAAAAGTAGTTACTTAAGATAAATAATATAATTATAAGCAGTCTATTTGTTTAGTATTTATTATTATAATATTATAATATTTACATTCAAGTTTATATTAAGATGTTTGATTTATATATACAGACAAACATATATAGATATTATAAACAGAGTTGTTGGAAATGAAACATCTTGCACTGAAAATTTCATCAACTGTGTTTAATCTTCTTCCCCTTTTCATCGGATCTGTCATGAGAAAAAAATTAATTATTTTATGTTTATAAATAAATTTGAAATTGGTATAATTATATAATATGTAGTTATAAATAAAAGATAATTATAGATTGATTCTTTTCATTTTCTAGATAGGTCAACAGAAGATGTTTGAATTTCTGTTGACGAAGGATGTTGCTGGGGGCTGAAATACCAATAAGTATAGTTATATAATTGTTTGTAATTTATGTAGAGAAGTATTAAAAATTTGAAACAAATTCTGAATAGTAATGTACCTTGATTCAATTTTTTCTGTTATGGATTCAATGATGAAAAGCTGTTTTTTCAAACCTTTTTTTGTTTCTGGTAGTGGTGTTTCTGGATCCAAAGATGTTAATGATGCTGGGATATGTTTTGGGGATTCGATTGGTGGTGCAAGAAATAACATTTGTGATTTATCATCATCAAAGGTTTTAACAACCGTTGCATCAATAAATACACCTCTTGGACAAAATTGAATCAAAAATATTTTTGACATGCCTTTGAGTTGATCGAGGAGAAGGGAAATGATGTTTGGATCAGTATATCCTTACTGAATTGTTAGTATGGAATAAGCTTTATTCACCAGTGATTGTACTGTTTTTCCAAGCATAACAATATTTATTCCCCCAGTGTTGTCCTCGATTCGAGCATTAATTTTGTACCTGTTATAAATAATAGACAGTTAGTAAATTTTGTAGTGTTGAAGAGTTATTTATTAATTTTTTATAATAAGACTGATAAATATTACCACCTAATTGGTATCGTCATTAAATACGCATGAGTGTCGCACCACCATGAAGTTCCTGATTGTTTGATACGTCAATAGTAACGTGGACAAGCATTGTAAGACCAAGCTTGCTGCGCATCAATTTCAGTGATGGTTGCCTTTATAGTAAATTTTTGGTCTTGTTATTTGTAGAAGAAAATATATATTAAATTATATATTATAATTAAGAAGCAATAAATTAATATTTACCTGGTTTTGATATGGATCTAAGCACCGAAGTTCTGCTATCATCAGTTTATTCATTGTTTTTTGCTCCTCTAATGTTATTACTTTTTGTGTTGATGGAGCAAAAAAGTCTGTTCCTTGAATTGAATGACTAAACCTATAAATAGATAAGATATTAAATAATGTTAATTTTTTAAGAGAATTGTAAAATGTATAAATAAGTATAATATTTTTTGTAATAAATATTTAGAGTACCTTTTATTGATTTTCTTTGATTCAGCGATGTCTGGTTCAAAATAAAATGATGTTGAAAAAGTACTTGTTATATAAAGTCCACCTATATATTTATAATTATTAAAAATAATTATTAGAAATATGTTGTTGTTATTCGGAATAAATTTGTATCTATTAATATTTATTATATTTATACTTACCAAGATATTGTTTAGCTGTCATAGCTGTAAAGGCGATTACAACTGGTTTGGACATTCTTTGAACTGCATTTTCATCAAAATTTTCTCCAATTTCTCCCCAAAGAGTTATGCTTAGTGATTCTTCTCTGCAAAAGATAATAAATTTAAATAACTAAATTATTAAGAAATGATTTTTAATTAAATGGAAATATATTTATAATAATATATAATTTATAATTACCTGATATTTTAAATTGTCAGATTTCATCTTTTAACTAATATATTATCCATATTGGATTCTTCAACACCTTTTATAGATATGAGATGACCAATAACATCTGTCTTAAAATTATAAATACAAAATTATTAAATATTAATGTTAATATTTTATATTTATACTTTTTCAATTAATAAAAATATGAATATTATATATTATTTACCTGAAAGAAAGTGATTAATGTCAACTCTTGATGTTAATTGGTCATATTCCACAAAATTAAATTTGTACTGAGGTATCTCAGGAATATCTTCTTCGACTTCTTTGAAAATTATAGACCGCACAAATTGTAACAGCGCTCTATGTGGAACAATTTTGTACCTTTGTTTATTATTCGTAACAAAAAAGTTGCTGATTTCATATATATTGCCTACTTGTATTTTGTTTGTTATGAAATCAGCATCTTTTGCATGAACAAATCTATGAATTGCTTCATCCTGTAGAAAAAATATATATATATATATATCAATTTAATATAATTTATATATAATAATAATAATATGAATTTTTTATTATTAATAAATATAATTTCGATGAAAAAATTTTAATTTAATTACCTGTTTATCAACTAATTAATAAACAATCAAAGCTTATTAGACTTTAAGTGTTGTAGTCTGTGTTCCTCCATAAGGGGCAAACTCGAGCACAGATCGTATCATATGTTTCTCTTACTTTTAGTATTCGAAGTGGACTGAACATTTTCTATAAATAATAAAAACATATAAATATATTTGGTTATAAATTTATTGAATTTAATATTCAAAGATTATGATAAATGTTTGATAATATAATTATAAGAAAGAAATTAATATTTGTCAAAGATTTATTTTGTCTAATAGATTATGATTTTCATTAATCTTATGTAATATTTCTTTGTAAACAATATTTTTAATATGATTTGAAAATTTATTAATTGAATCATGTATTAAAATGTGTAAACCTCTTGGTGATGTTACTCTTGATATTGCAACATATAGTTGTCCATGATTAAAAATTTCATCTTCTAAATAGAGTCCAACTTTATTTAATGATTGACCCTGACTTTTATTTATTGTCATAGCGTAATATATTTTTAAAGGAAATTGTCGTCTTTTTAATATAAAATGGTAATTAGATTCATTTATTGTTATTTCTATTCTTGGTATATAAACTTTTTCATTTGTATCATTAGAATTAATAATACGGTCTTCAATAATTCCATTTGTTAGTTGTGTTATAATAAGTCTTGTACCATTGTATAATCCCATTGATTGGTTAAGATTTCTAATTAACATAACTGGAATTCTAACTTTTAATTCTAATTCACGTGGAGGTAATCCAATAAAATTAAGTGTATGCAAAAATTCAATAGGATATAAAAGATTTAATTCGTCAAGATTTCCAGATGATGAAAGAATAGTATCATAACTATAATAAATTTTTGTTTCTGTTGGTACTAAGCTTAATAAGTATTTATTTATTACATTAGTTGTTTTATTTTTAGGTGTAACAATTGCTCGTTGTTAATCACTATTGTCAAAATTATTATTGAAATTTTCGTATATTGTTGTTGAAATATGTTTAATAGAATCTGTATCATATGGTATTATATATTCTTCTTGTATTTTAATCCAATTAGCATCTTCATTTTCTGTATCTTTTATTCCATTGCTGTTCCATTACCAATATTTGCAATCCATTCAAAAAAGTTACTAATTTCTATTTGTTCATCAGGATTGGAATCAAATTTTTTTAATCGCATATTTTCTGTCAATGTCAGTGTACGAAGATATTGCAAAAAGTAAGAATTGTTTATAGTTACATTAATTATATTTTCTTTTGTTCCGTTTGGAATAACTGGTAATATTTGTCTAAAATCGTCACCTAATATGACTGTCATTCCTCCAAAAGGACGATTAAAGTTATTTTTTAAATCTTGCAATGTTTTGTCTAGAGTTTCAAAACAATATTTATTTGTCATAGGTGCTTCATCCCATAATATTAATGTTATTTTTTCAATTAATTTTGCTAGTTGAGTACATTTTTTAATTTGGCAGGTTGAAAATTTGTCGATTGAAAGGGGTATACGAAATCCTGAATTTGCTGTTCGCCCTTTTAGTAATAATAATGATGCTATACCTTATGATGTTACAGCTAGTACAATTTCACCATTTGATCTAATTTTACTAATAATAGTATTCCATAAATATGTTTTTCCTGTACCACCATAACCATATATGAAAAATAAATTATATTGTTTTCTTTCAATTACTTATAAAATTTGATTATAAATATAGAGTTGTTCTTGATTTAAATTTTGTAATGAGTTCAGATTTTCTTCTGTTAATCGATATCTTTTATAATTGAGTTCTTCTCTTAAAAGATTATTATTTAAATCTCCAATTAGTGATCCAGTTAGAAGTGGAAGATTATAATGTAATACAGAAGATGAATTTAAATTTAATAATTTTTCTAATTCATATAATTCAAAATCATATAACTCATTTTTCAGAATTTGAAAATCTGGGTTATTAAATAAGATTTTTACTTTGTATAAAATATCCTCGCACGTTAATTTCCAATATTTTTCCAAAAATTTTATGGGATCAGATATATTATAAAATAATAGTATTGTGATAAAAAGTTGACGAAGTTGTGTGGATGTTGACCAAAATGATGCTTGTTCGATTGATTCATCCCATTCTTTATCATCTCCTAATAATCCTAATGCATAACAGGCTGTTTGATTTGTGAGATAAATAATATTGTTTACTATTCGAAGGAATTCATAACTTGTTGATCCTTTTTGATGATTTAATAATAATTTTAAATAATATAATTCACCAGAACTTGGATGAATATAAAATGTTCGTCCTATGTCCATTTTATCGATGAGTCCATAATTTATCTTTATTAGTCCAAACAATTTTGTTGGAAATTCTATATAAGTAAGTTGTCGAGCATCTTCATCAGTTTTATTCATTTCCATCCATTCTGTTAATGTTGTTTTTTCAATTTGTGGTTGTCAAATTATATTATGTAGTTATTGACTTTTATGAAATGTAATATTTTACATATTAGATAAATGAATGGAAATGCGTTGAATAGCTGGATTTCTGTGGTGTATTGAATATTCAAATATTCTCCAAATTGCTTCATAAGGTGTAATATATCGACAATTAAGAGAAGCTTTTATTTCATCAACTTCTTTATAATTTATTGTTTCATTATTTTCAGTAACAATGTTATCTTCAATAACAGCAATAATTCTATATGGCCCTTTTATTAAGTATTTAAATAAATATTTAATAAGCATAGATTGAGAACATATTTCAACATTAATATGTGCAGAATATTTTAAACACAAAGTTCGATAATAAGGTACTACATATCTATTATCAAGTTTTATTCTTTCTTTGATAACAATAAAATCTGTATCTCTTCGATGATAATTTACAAAACCATTTTCTTCAATTGTTGTTTCATTTTTTATTTGTTTGGGGAATTTTTTTGAACATTTTGAATTTTTCATACATGATGCAGATGTTTTTGCATATCCACATGGTCCATATATCATATATTCGGTAATAATTTTATATCATATATTCAGTAATAATTTTATGCCCTAAAGGATCTATTATTGGGTTTGGAATTTCAGCGGAAATAATTTTATCTATTTGTGATGAATCATGGTATTTATATTCAGGATATAATCAAAATATTATATGACAATGAGGTAAAACACGTTTTTGAAATTCGACTACATTTAAATCTGAGACAAAAAGAAAGAAAAAAATAATGTTAGAATTTTAATTTTTGGAATAAATAATAATAATAATAATAATAATAATAATAATAATATATTTATTTATTATATAAAATAAATTAACTAACATGCTATTATGGGCCTAAAAATTACTCTTGATCTTATTGTTTTTAATAAATGATCTAATTTAATTTTAAATATTCTACTTATGATATCTGGTCTATCTTTAGGTTTTTGTCCTCGAATTAATGATAAATTTCTTCTAATTTCTGGCCATTTAGGATTATATGTAAATACTAAAAATATATCAGGATTTCTATAATGTCTATAAATTGCCATTGCATCTTGATAATTTTGAATCATATATCTTGGATTTCCTGTATAAGATGATGGTAAAATAATTCTTTTTCCAATTGCTTGTGCATCTGTATCACCTCTAATTATAGCATCTTGAATACTTTTATAAATCTCGGATCTTAAATTGTTTTGATAATGCTTAATATAATCTAAATGATCTTCTTCAATATAAGCATAAATATCTACAATCTATTGTTAAAAAAGTCGACCAGATCTAAGTAATGTATGTCCTTGTTGTATTCGTTGATGAAGTTGAAAAGCATAAAATGATCTCATTGATATTTGATGTCTATGTGGTTGTTTACCTATAAAATTTGGATTCCATCTTATATCGATTCTATATCCATCTTCTCTATAAGGAAATCATAATGGATATTGTAATGTCATATAAGATGGATGAAGTTTATTGATTCTTTGTAGTTGTCCAGTTTGATTATGAATAATAATATCTCTTCCATTTTCATATTCACTAATATCTCCAACAATTAAAGCACCTATATCTGTTGAAGTTGGAAGAACATATTGTGCACTATCTTCTTGTCGTCTTCCTAATAATCTTAATTTCATTGATGATATTTCATTATTTTTATAGATTTCTCTAATAGTTCTAAAAAGTTGTACTAATCTATTTGTTTCATCTAACATTGTAATTAATTTTTCAACTATTGTCTCATTTAAATTTTCAGTATTTGAAAGTGTAGCTATTCTGTTTTGAATTTCATTTTCTGTATCATAAATATATAATTGTGCAAATCTTGGAAGATTATTATTAGTTGGAAGTAAAGATCTAATTAAATGATGTATTTGACCACTAATTTTAAAAATATATGATGCCAGAGAATTGTTAATATCTGATTGAATATTTGCTCTAAATAAAGTAAAAGCAAACATAGAGTTATAAATCCTAATATTTTTTTTTTCTGAAATTTGTACTTAAAGGTCCTCCATAATAATCTAATAATTGATCCAAAATTGGTGGTGATTTTTTAGCTAAAGGAATACTAAATTTTCCATTTTGGCAACATAAAAAATATTTTGGTGGATTTGTATTATGTGTTTGTTCATATTTTCAAAATAATGCTCCACAATATTGACGTACGCAATTACAATCTCCAATATCTATATATTTATTGTTTGAGCCTAAATCATTAAAGTTATGGAAAAAATGAAGGGAGACAAAACAAAAAAAATGTTACTAAAAAATATTGATGAAATTAATAAATATATAGAAAGTAAAATATGATTTGAAATAATTAAATTACCTTTTTCAAATGATGAGGAATTACATATTTCAGTATTTAATTCTTGATATTTAGTATTCGAGGCGTCCACATTTGTTGATATAGATTCTTCATTATTATTCATATAATTTTGCTTTTTTTGACATTTTAAACGTCTTGAATTGTCA